>JAAMPD010000225.1:0-69798 GCA_025266255.1 Trissolcus basalis
CGTTCTAACCAGAACGTATGTCATACAATTACAAAAAAAAAAAAAAAAAAAATAATCAAAAAAAAAAATTTTTTTTGAATCAATTCGAATGAATTGAATCAATTTTTATTTTGGATATATTTGATTTGAATTCTATATTTATACATGAAAATTTTTAGCATGGACGTTTAAAGTATATTGAATGTTGTTTTTGATTTGAAACCAAACTTTGTATGAAGATCGTTATAGAAGACGGCGATAAGTGGTAACCTTTAAAAGGGGGGGGGGAATAGCAGTCAAGTTGGACAGGAGGAGTCGGTAGTTTAAATTGTGAGCTGAGATTCGCGATGTAACTTGTGGTCTACCTCTCTGCTATTGCTGTTATTCTCTAGGCCTTTGCACCCGCGCTCGCGAAATATATCTACTGCTCATTCCCGAGAGCAAAGCTATAAGGTCACTCCTCCTCATGGGAGGGCCTCCAGGCGCCGCTACCTCCGACCGGCGAGAACATTTTATGAAGGTATCCCGTACTTTGGAACATTAGGCTTCGGCCAGAGGCGAGCGCTAAATGGTTCACTGCCTCGAGATTCTCAAAATGCAGTCTGTTATATTTCACTGTGTCAATTTTGACCCGGCATAATTGTATCTTTGTAACTTATCTCACAAGTGGCGCGATGCCATTGCAGGATCTGCATTTTGTTTTTGAACCTCTCGCGGCATCTTAAATCATCGGTGCTTTTATTTATCCGGAGAAAGCCATCCGTTTATCTGCAAGCCTGTCTCGTAAAAATCAGATAACTGGGAATCCCGTGTCTGGCAGATGCATATAACAAATTCCAGCACCTGCTCGAGATAAACTTATGACACGAGGCCCTGGACTGAACAATGAAAACATAACTTGATACAGCCAAGGATGTTCCTAGTGAAATAACATTGAGTTATTCCAAGGTTCCGCTCAAGTATACCGGCGCTCATTATATGACGCGTAAGCTGCTAGTTAAGTCGCCTACGTGATGCTGGCTAATTAAGCCGACGACGCGCAAGCAAAAGGTACACGTACACCAGTCTCCGCGGCGGACAAGTATCTCATAAAACGGAGGAACGATCGTACTTCATTCACTCGGATCCTGGTACCGCGGGCAGTAAGTGCGTTTACACGCGTACTTACTTATCTCACAATACTCAACTTCTTACCGTCGTTCACTCCGAGTCATTTAAACATTTCTTTTTATTTTTTGTTTGTTCTCTTTTAATTAGACGGACAAAAGTGTTGATAATAACAATTTTATTTCTTCATTTAAATTTGAAAATAACGAAACGACAAAAAGGTATGAACAAAATTGTTCAACTGTTTTGGTTTTATATTTTATAGGTGAAGGTTTGGAAGAAAATTGTTAACTGTTTGCAATCGCAAGGAAAACCAACGGTTGTTTTCAATAACGTTAGTAAATCGAACCAGTTTCTTTGGTCGATAACTTATATCGCGATTCGAAATAGAAAATAGAAAAATCGCAATGATTTGGTTTGAAAATTTAGATGTAAGAAGAATTATGTGCATTTTAGCCCATCAAGTATACCAAAGCACCTGTAAAAAATAGGGGAGATACACGTAAAGATTCCAAGTCATGGCGTCGGCGTGCTCTTTGTGCGATGAGGAAGAAACTGTGCCGCGCATTAAAATCGCCGGTTAATACTTTCTGTAATTTTATGTACTGCGCTGCATTAACGAGCAAATTGATCAGAAGTATATTGGGAGGCAAAAAATGAATCATTAATTCGAACGTATATTAAGTCATTATAGTATTTACATCAGATTTACACTATAAATAACATTGATGTGATCGTAAACTTTGTTCTCACAGAGACATTTTTATTCGCAAAATATTTTTGCTCTCTCAAAAAATTCTGCAGGATAAAATTTATTCTGTTGTATTGTATATAACAGATTTTATTTGTTTATTTTTAAATGAATGAGTGACATAATGAACATGAAAAAATTGTATTAATAAAAACTGTTTGTTTGTAGAATTGGCAACACGACGGTTATACAAAGTATCCTCCCTCACCGCCTTCATTGAAGCAGCGCTTTCGTTTGACAAGGGAGAAAACACGGAAATGAACAGTTTCTACGTCGATCGAGTCTTCTCCACAATCCATGAGATCGCGTGGGTTTCTACGACGGAAATACCGGTAAGATTAATTCGCATTGGTTACGTAGGAGGTGAACTTAGTCAGCGGATTACAACTAAAAAAAGAAAAATACTAGAGGGCGATGAAAAAAAACCTCTTCGAACAGATGTTGGAGCGTATCATCTTATGTGTCAGGTGACACATAAGAGACAAGTGGAATCTGCAATATTCATTACCAGTTTGGTTTTAGTTTAATTATGCGTTAAAGATTTCAATTTAATATGCATTTAATTAATATACTACTGATAACTAGTGTTGATATTCAAATCAAATTTCAAAAATCTTGACATTAATTTAGTTACGATAAATTCTAACAATTGACAATAACAAAAATTTGTTAAATTTTTTATTTAAAAGAATTAATACTCTGCAGTTTGATTTATTTCGTATGAAATTTAAAAAATGAATCCGTCAGAATGTAAATTTGAAAATGAAGGTTTAGGAAAAATGTTTCGGTAATTGATGATGAACTCTGGTGATGTCAAACGAGGAAAATAAATGTCGAAACCCCCGCGCACAATAGGCAAAAATCTTGGATCGAGGTAGAAAGCCGAGTTTGATAACATCATAAATCAAGAACTTTATGCACGGGTGTCATTGTTGCACGGGGTCCTGAAAAATGTTGCCGAATTACCGAAATCTTCAATAATGACGTATCAAAAGGATCGCGCGTTTTCATTCTTCGCACGCCCAATAAAATATATCGTACGACAAGTTCTTTTTTTATGTCCCGAGGAGGAGTACCGTTAAGCAATCGGCCATTCACACAATGATTCCCCGCTACGACCGCTGAAATTATATTTTCCACTCGAGGAAAATTCCTCGAACTGTACAATGCGAGGCACATTTATTTCAACGTCACATTCTATTCTTTTTCCCATTCTCTCGCACGAGAATCATATCCCGGCGTCAGGTATAGATTAATATTCAAAAGATGGCACCGCGATAACGGCGCCAAATTGTCCCCGCTGTCTGATCTGACTTGAATGACAAAAAAAAAAAAAAAAAAAATACTACTCGTGTTCGTGCGCTGCGACATTGTGCTTTTCTCTTACGAGGGGGTGTGTAATTTGTGTGAGAATGGGCGAGTGAACGATCGCGAGGCTCTTTTTCCCTACTTGACAAACAATTGCAGCTTCGACAATGGGCCACTTCTGGGCACCACGGAGTCACACCTACGATGGGTGTCGTTGATGCATTATACCACGGAGTAGCGACAGGTGGGTCAAAGCTACCGCGGGCTTTTGTCGTCGAATATAAAGAAACTGGGCGTAACTTTTGTCTCTCTTGCTCGCTCGTTTCGACGAAATAAAAGCCGATGGAACGCGCGGTTAAATGAACGGAATCAAGAATGTCCGGCGATCAATATTTCGAGGGAGAAGAATCGACTGCTTTTCGGGATAAAAGGAACGGGGTGCCGGGATGACGAATGGTCCCACACATTTGTCGCAATGTACCTCATTTGCCCCGTCATTCTCCTTCAGTGTCTTCGGCTCTTTGACGCTCTGCGAATGCCCATTGGGTCATGGTTTTAAACGTCGGGAATAAAACCGCAGTTAATGTGGTGATGTATTAACCAATTTAGTCCTTTTGTACTTCAAGTTTTCAGTAAGGAAACAAATTTGATGCTTGGATATACGTTTGTCACGTTGCTCATCATTTACAAAACTTTTTCTTCTAACATCACTTTCAATAGTCATGAGTGGCTCAAGTGATTGGCATGTTCAAATTATTTTACTTTGAAAAATTCTTTTATTTAAAATTTGATTTAGGGTCAACCGGGGTAAGAGTGACACATGGGGTAAAATGTGACAACTTGTATTTTTCATCAAAAACTTTGATATTTTGCATATTTTATTTTGCATACGTGTTCAGTGACTAATAATAATTTATAAAATCAATTCGAATCACGTAAAGTTGTAAAATTAATAATGTTATTTGAATTGTCACAATTAACCCGAAGTGTCACTCTTACCCCGGTTGACCCTACTTCAATTGATTTTCATTGACGACATATTATATGAAATCAATAAATGAATAATAAAATAAAACAAATGAGAAAATAAGAAATCACGTTAAGTTTTTTTAGTATATATAAAATGTATGAAAATTCGATTTATGAAGGTTTAAAACTGGAGAATTTCAAGTTCATGAATTTAAATTCAAATTTTGAATGTAATTTTTTATGTTTCTTCGGTATAAGATGTACAGACTGGTCTCTGAAAAGATTTGAATTTTAAGAGGAAGCGAAAACAAGGTGCAACCATTTGCAGCTCCTTAAGAGCCTTTAAAAAATGACGCACTGAAAAAATACATACTGCCTCACACAGAATGATACATTTCTGATAAACATATTCGGCGACCCCCGGTGTTACCTTGGCACGCCACTGGCACCCCACCGGTCTCATCCGATATATCAAGCGATATTAGATTACGCCGCGATGTGGGCATTAGTGTGCGCGCACGAAAGATTGAGCTCGAGAGGTGTACCAAACACGAGGATTATAGTCTTATAGGTTTCGCGCGCACCTCGCTAATTTGCAAATGCCGGCGTTATTTTTGTGGCTCTGTCCGCACAATTTACGGGGCCTAAGGGCCTCAACTGTTCCCGTAATAGAGGTCGCGACCTGGTCAAATATGTTTCTTTCCATGTTGTCATTTTTTTTCCTTCATACGTGAAAGCAAAAAAAATTATGCTCAACGGGAATTATTCGACTATTGAAATGCAGCGTGAGAAGAGGTGCCTAATAATTGACACCGCAAGAATACAGATTGTCTTTGAATTTTTATCCTCGAAGGATTTACGGATCGAACAGCCGATTCATACGATGATTATTTGTTTTTGTGTTACGCGTCTTATTGTCGCACATTTTTGTTTCGTTCGGTTTCGTACGCCCGTCACGTAATAAATCGCTGAGAAAAGTGTATTCAATATTGTTTTTTGATATTGGAGAGATAATGTTCCGCGGAGACTGCGACTGAATGAAAAGTCACCAATTTGGATTTGCATAAAGTCGAGGAGGCTTTGCGTTAATAACAGTTTGCCCCGGCGTTTATGGTGATGCACATATTGTTCCGGGTAGATTTGTCGTTGAATTATATGAAAACGCTTACAAGTAGTCATTAGGTTCAACTTTTTGACATATGTACTTTGATTTGTTATCGCAAGCGAGAAACCCGATAAGATCTTACAGACATTCAATTATATGGGGAATAGAAGTTTGATTGCAAAACAGAGTGAAACTCGTGTAACTGAAATTAGAAGTTCAATATATTTCGTCTTGCATATATGATAAATTAAATGTCATACTCAATTTTGAACTCAATGCATTCAAATAACATTTTTCAAGTTTGACAAATACCAAACAAAAACTGAAGTAACAACAAACTGGTCTTCCGATTTGCATTCTTAAAAAATAAAAATAGTACTGTTTTAATAGTACATAAATATTAAAGTATATGTAATATTTAATATAATAATATTAAAATAAAAATAACTTTTAGCACAATTTAATACCATATATTTTTTTGTTAAAGATTGTTTTTTTATTAAAATTGAAAATCAAGCTATTGTATTTATATGTATACTATCAGAGTTATCTAAAAAATTAAAAAATACACCCTTTTTTATGACCAATTAATAATAAAACTATACTTGCCTAGCTTAAAATAAGGATCTTGCTTTTCTCATTACATAATTTTTTTGTTTTCGCAATTCTAAATTAATTGACTAATTTAAATATTTACTTATTTATTTATTTTTTTAGGAGAAGTACAACATCTGAAACATTGGTAAGTTTTGTTTTAACATGACCTTAAGATTCGTTTTGATTCAATTAATATGATTTGTTTCAAATTTCCTGATGAGACTCTCTTAATTCTAAAGAAATGCAAAAGCAATATACACAAGTCATAATTGCCAAAACTGCGATTGATCCTACGGGTTGTGTCCTCGATTATTTCGGCTACGGTCAGGCCGACTTGTTTCTTGAAGGTACGCGTAACCCGAAAGTAAAGAAACAAAAAAGGAAAAAAAAAGAAAAAGCGAAACAAAAAGTGCGACTCCACTCGAACAGCGCTTTTTAACTCTCTCGAAAGCGATGTCGTTCATTGAACGTACGACGTTATGCGCCGCGGATTATGTTTTGTCGAGCGTGTGTCGGTCGGGCTTGAAGATTCCTTTGTTTGTTTGTAGCGCGGGTGGCTCGCACGTAACCTCATCCGCGGGCCGATCCCAAAGGTTCGGCCTTTATCGCGGCAAGATTAGTGGAGATCCTTACGCGGGCGTTCGCTCTCTCGTACACTCCGTCTCGAGTGCGCGCAATAAAGCAATCTCGGACCTGGTGGACGTATATCTGGCGTGGGTGTATCCTGGAGACAGGCCAACGCTAGAAACACGTTCGGCCCTTCGGTAATGCATGGGTTTGTGTCGCGACGGGCGGCGCACTTTGTAACAACGCAGACCTTAGACTCGATTAATCTTACCGATATATTCCGCCATGCGGCGCGCACATTGAACGCACCGATATATCAGGAATAATGTGTCGTGTTGCGAGACCGCGCGTCCTTCCCAGTGCACTGCTGCTGTAACTGCAAGTGATCAAGATCGTCCAAATGTCCCGTACGTTGCAAAAAAGTGCCATTCAAGGAAAAACGATTGAAACCTCTTCTGGGGTACCAATCTGCATCTAAGAATCAGAGGTTCGATTGTTTCAAATGATTGCTTACCCTTAGAGTAATTGAACAAGTTTATAAAAATTGAAATTTCAGTTGATCTACGTGACTGAATTGCGAGACAAGTTAGAACAACTGACATCAGTTTTAATTCAAATGGAAATGTCGTCATATTCAAAAGTTACACCTACCTGCAACGTTGAACATTTGAAGAATACAAATCTTCAGCTGTTGAGGCTTATGGAATGATTGGTTTCATTATATTACCATTTAATATAAATAGGAAATGGACGACGAACAATTTTTGGAATCTTAAATCAATTAAAAAAAAATTTTTTTTAATTGTTTGTGAAAAATGTTTTTTGAATTAGTATTAATCTATTTTTTCATCAAATTTAAATCTTAAATCAAATTTAAATCTAAGATGTGAAATAAATTTCACATCTTATAACAAAATATCTAGTGTTCTGAAAGTTGCCATTTTTTTAATGTTACAATATTATTAATAAATAAACCTTTAATCGAATTTTTATTTGAATACGGGAAGTACTAAACTTTTTTTTTTATATCAGAAAAGCAATTAAAATCGTTCATTTTTAATCTGGCAAAAATTACATCTGGATTTATATGGATGGTCATCTAATTTCGTCACCAGAAGGATAAATACAGCATGGAATCGATTCGAGGCTGAGATGTATCTGCAACAGAGAGGAGTTGTAAAAGATCTGTCAGGAATCTCAGATTGGCTCATTACCACCAATTGTGACTCGCACAGCTCCCCGTGGCGGCTCGATGCATGTATGCATGACAACAGCATTTAATTGTTCGATCAATCATTAGACCTCATCCTCCTCGGTGACCCCATTCATAGATAGCATGAATCATCGATAACGATTAAAACATTGATTGCAGCCGGGTTCCAGTTAAAGTGCAGAAAATCCAAGTCTTCTGTGTCTGGTTTCTTTTTTTTCTTCTCTCTCTCTCTCTTGCTTCGTTTTTGGCGACTTTTTTGCAAACACCAATTTGTTGGTGCAAAGTTGAAGTTGAATGGCACACCAATTATCAGTTGCCTCAAAATATTTGAAAGACAGAAGTTCCTACCAGAAAACCCAAAAGACGACCCGACTAACGCTCCGTGAAGAAGACTTTTTAACTCTTGGCATAATCTGAAAGCCAGATGAAGATGGGAAAAAAGTAATGAGAGCCGGGTCAGGCTCTATCCGTCTTGTTAATGATGGCGAATTTGAATCATGGACGAGAGAAATCAGTATTCGTCAGTGAAGACGTGAAACCCATGTGTCTTTGCTTTTGTCACGGTCGCCTCTTCCTGATGTGTCACTTTATTTTGAGTCTGGCGTTGATGGCGATTTGTTTGTGCCCGAGTGAAGACTACCATCGCGGGTCCGGAGGGCCCCGACGATTGGCGCGGTAACTCGTGCGGACAATGCTGAGACAAAGCGCGCGCCACTTATGAAACTTTGATGATGATTCTCCACGCTCTTTCCGTTCGTGTTATTACCTTCTGCTATCTTCCTCTATTATATTCAATTCTGAGAAATAATCTGTTACAGTGGGCCACGTGAATGGCGAAACGTAAAACTATCTGCAAGTTTCCCACGTGGTCGAAGTCAATGGAAAGGAGAGGGCCGGAGAGAAAGCATGCAGTCGAAGAGGAAGGCGAGCACTCGCGAAAAAGGACCGATGAGTCCCAACGGGTTTCGCTTTCAAAACGCAACAGCGAGGCGGCCCCTTGGCCCGAGAGGAGGGAGCGAAGGTTGGACGAGGATGGATGAACCTCCGGATTCGTCGCAGAGTGCGGTTTTCAACAAAGTCAATTATTAGATGCGACTCGGAGGGATGAGGAACCGCGTGGTCCTAGGGCCGCAGCACAATGGACATCACCGTCGTGTGAAATAGAGAACCGCGCGAGCCGTTTGCGAAACCGCCTCATTCTTCGGGGCCAGCCTCGAAATGGAACGAAACAAATTACGTCGTCACCGAGACACGCGTTCTTTGAAAGCCTCCTCTAGTTGTTTTGTCAGGCCTTTTCATCTTTCGCGGGTCTCAATGCGCGAGAAGGTGTCACGTCACAGACGGATTTGACGTTCGGATACCGACCGCTATTAGGCAACCATTCACGTCATGAGAAATGATCTTCTGTCGAGTCACGATTTTTTGCTCGATTAACCGCTCATTTGGGGTTCAATTCGTGATCAATTGATCGCTCGAGTTACGAAAAATCGCCAATTTGTGGCGTGGTGTGCCCCAACGAGGTTCTCTAATTTGTTTAAGCAAACTAACCCGACTGCTGGATGTCACCATCAATCATCAAACTGCACCTTTCACTCGCACAAACGGCTTCAGGTATGGAAACGATGGTACTTATTCTTATCTACAATTTCCAATCTTGGTTATAAATTGTTTCATAGCTGTTTTCACTGTTTTTAATTCAAATTGATGTACTTTTCAGTTGGTTCTTCAATTAGTTTTCCCAGGATGATCATGCGGAAACTGAAACTGCACAAGTCCAAAAATGGTTTACCAGCTGATGGACGCAGATGAGACGGCGCTGTAACCAACCGGCGGCGAACGTTCGAAGGAAATTCAAAAGCTCATCGTGCGGTGCACCAGTGGCGATGATTCCGCATTGTCTTTGATGCCAGATGATCCTTCGCCGACTTAATGATATGCATTCTTTTTTATCCGAAACTCCTTTCGGCGCTGGTATTTTTATCAATAGCCCTTTATGACCAGAGACGCTCTACAGGGACACTGCCTAATTTTTTGATTGACAATGGGTTGTTGGTTCACTATTGTGCGCCGGGCGTCGTAATCGTCTTTTTACGGCCGGTCATTTTTGCTGTCCGACCGACATCGTCTTGTTTTGTACGAGAAACAAATTAATCATCCGAGAGGGGCACAAGATCGACAGACACTTATCAATAAAATAAAGGGACTTATCAATAAAAGAGAGAGGGTCGCGAGCATTCAAAATAATTAATACCAAATCGTAAAAAAGATTTTGTTATGTTGTACCTTAACGAAATTAAGATATTCATGAGTTTTCATCTAAAACGAGTTTACAAGCTGAAAGAAGTCTCGGGGGACCCGGCTCATTAATCGCGAGGGCATCGAAAATAAAGACGAGACAATGCTGAAGTCTGTTAGCTGGAGAACACGGGGTGCCAGGGCACCAACACGTCAATAAACGTAAATGCGTTCAATTTCACGATGAGTTACAGTTGATATCAAAGCCAGGTTTCTGTTGATAATTAACGTGACTCCCGAGGCTAGTTGTGTCTTTCGCGATGGAATCCAAATTTTATGTCGTACCATAAATGCGTGACGGCAGAAGAATTAGGACAGAGGAGACGCTTGGCAGGCAAGTGAAGGGGTATAAAGTGGCGTGTTCGAGAGTGAAATGTAGATGAGTAATATGACTCTCGTTTTTTTGTTTTGTTTTTATTGCTCTCTCGCAAAAACTGGCCGCCTTTCTCTCGTACCGGCTGACGCAATGGACGAGGGTGTCGAGGTGCCCCGCTGCGCGTTAATGGTCTCATCTAGGCTAGACTGAGAGAATCCACCGATAATTAGATTTTTTTTTGTAAACGCACCGCGATCGTTCTCCGAGAAAAATGGAATTCGACCTCGCCAATAAAAAGACCTCGCGTCGCTCATTACACAAATCTCATCCGAGAGCCCATCACCAGCGATATCGCGGTTTTGTTTTGCCCGCGGAAACAAAAATCACTGCGCCGCGTTAAGTAGCTTTCTAACAGTAGGTGGTGAACTATTCCTCTCGCGTGGGCTTGTAACCAGTTGAGTGTAAATAAGACACCTGAACTTTAACGATTCCAGCTCGTTTGCCAATGTGGGTGTACGGCTATACGTTTTCTTGCAATGTCCCCAGGCCAAAGTTGGTATACCAAAAAAGTGTTCTTTTCTTGTCGACGAGTAGATTGAAGAGCTGCGAAAATGGCTAGAAAGCGATCGTTTGATTTTTGTATTGTAATCTCAGTCTGAGTGTGGAATACAATTGAAATTTAATTTCAAAAGCTACAATGTTTCATCTGAAATGGAATCAACGATTTTCAAAGGCCTATTCTTGAAGTAGACAGTTCCATTATAATATAATCAAGGGTGCGAAATAATTCCGCGATGAATCGATTTATAGCATTTGGTCCGACCGATAAAGCACATTCAAATTCTTAGTTCTGTTTTGCGGCGTGGTTTAGGTTTTGGCATAAATTATGACCGGCTAAATAATCACGTAGTCCTTGGTTCGCTCGCGGAGGCAAAAGACAATTTTACGCAGCGGGGAACCGGGGCCCGAGTTGTGGCGGTGGCTTGGAGCATTTTTTTCAAATTGACAGCCACGGCATCCGTCAACCCTTGGTATTCATTAGGCTGACCTACCTAACAGAGGCCGTTATGTAAATCAGTCGCAGAGCGTAATTGCCACACCGAACGAAAAAGCTAATTACGGAAATCGACCCTCTCTTATTCGCATCAGGACGCGACGTTCTATCTTTACTTCGTCATTCTTCTTTTTCAATTCCTAAAGCTTTGCTGTCTCGCCTTTTTCCAACATTGATTAATCTCTTACTACCATTTAATTTTTCTTTTCAAATCTCAGAAGTTTAATTTTTGCAATTTTTCGTTTCAGATGTTAAAAAACCGTTGGTGGTAATTTTTAAATAACAAGAAGCTGCTTGTAGATATTATTAATCTTCTGACTGATGGGAAGGGCCTGAGAGTTTTGCACTGCTCGTGTCGATGACGTCGAACGCTCATCAGGTAGCGTGGACCTTATGACCTTTAGCCAGCTGTCCATGATCCGGCGTCGATGATGGCCTCAACTCTGTCTCACGGAATTCTCTTCACTCGTGCAAAGCCGCTCCTGCTATTCGTCGCTTCGTCCAAACAACCGACCCGACAGAATTAATAAGTGACATCTCGAGAAAAGGTTTTACGCGCCGCAGAAAAAGAAACTGCCAACCAGTCTTTGTTGTCGGGTTCCCTTTTTCGGCGCAACTTTCTGCGCCTACTCTAACGCCTTGTCTTTGCCCGAACAACACAATGGACGATCGACGGTAAGGATATACACCTATATGATTTAGGTCCTTTGCCACAAAAAATCCTAACCTTCATTTTCTCATCAGTATTTTGCGGAATAACAAAGTCTTTAATTTTTATAAATTTTTTACAGTTACAAAAATGTTTAGTGTCTCAAATTAGGTTTTTTGGTTCTTTCAAAACTTCGTACCCTTGGAGAATGAATGTTGATTTCAAATATATTATTAATTTTATTGTTTTGTAAGATAAAAAGGTTCTTATCTCTTTTATTTCTTCATTTTGTAATTTGCATTTTAAATTTCCGGGATCAGTTGAAAAACGATCCGCACCGATATCACAACAATGTACAAATGGTTCAATCATTCGGAGCTGCTTGCTTGCACCCTTGGCTGAGCAGAGCGTTTTTGACAGAGTGAATTTTTGGTACGTCGTGTTCCGCATTATTGAAACTGATCGATGCCCCCGAAACCAGAAGTGGAATGGAAACTGGATCCTTTGGCGATATCGTGGCTAGAAAAGGGTCCTGGGCGAGGCACGCGTGACAAGTCGAACGATCGGGCGATCTCTCACATCTAATTTGGATGAGTGACGATTTGCCGAGTAACCTCATCGCGCATTCTTGATCAGCCGATCGATAGTCGGATTATGCGCGGAAGGCTGAATATTCATAAAACAATAATTTATCACTGTCCGAGACACCGGCTCGTTAGTGAATATATTTACGACATTTTCGACGGCTTTTTTTCATCGAGCGAGGGTGCCGGTGACGATATATTCATGAATGAATGGCACACGGCAAGTAGATGTTTATACTTTATCGGCAAGTGTTTCGCCACTTGTGCGGCCAAGATTCGTATCCACGATTTCAACCACGGCCATAACTTTCATATCCCACCGACCATTAATTATCGAGTGTAATACTGGTGTGTTTCCGCTTTTCAACCGAACGGCTTAAATATTCTAAATTATTCTGCATAAAATTCTTTTTTTTGCGAGTCCCGTTCAATTTGACCGCCGGTGATCGATAACATGCGACTCGATACCAATTCTTCCTCGAATTTTGGGCGACGATGAAAATTGCGAAATATCACGGCTGTTTTGTGATACACCTCTGTTTTATTTAGACATATATTGGTTACCACTAAAGTCATCGCCTTGTTGAGCCATTGCACATTTTTTCGTTTATTTTTCGGCAACCATATTTCCAATTGGTCAATCTTGTAAACGATATCGCATATTCAAATTTTGCTGCGACACTTTCTGCCACAAATATTAAGCAGGGAAAAATACACAGATTTTAGTGTTTTATGTTTTTCTGTGTGTCACTTGGATATTCAATTCAAATTTTGTTCAATCATTTAATAAAAATATAAATAAACTGCGTACAATAATGACTGTTTGAAAAAGAAAAACCACTTGAAAATTATAATAAATTGATTAAATGATTAGGAAGTATAAAATATTAATTTAATAATAATAATTTTATTTATCATATAGTATTGATTATAATAAAATAAACAAATGATATAGAATCAAAATAATAAGGGTCAGAATAAATAAATTGATATTTCATACGACGAAAAATTTTGCAAATTTTGCAACGACGCTTTTATATAGTATAAACTGAAGCTGTACATTTAAGAAATTCACGAAAAAAGTCCGAAAAAGATTGTATGTTAGAAGGCAAAAATTGTTCATTAAGATATAGTTGTTAAACCATGAATTCTTTTTTTTTTTTGCTAAAATAAATAAGAACTAATTAAAAAATAATTAAGAACCAGAGCTCTTTTCTGTACAAGTAAGGGTTTTTGAATTTTTAATGAGTGCGAACAATTGATCAGTACGCTCTCATGGAAGTTGACTTGCGAAAAAAAAAAAAAAAAAAAAACTTAAAAAAAGCTAAAATTAAATTAAAAATTGAAAAAGAAAATGAAAGGGAGAATCGGAAAGTAATTATCCAACGCGATCTCGTTCGGTTCTAAATTACAGCGCGCGGTGCATAATGAACGTGAACATCAGAGAGGGAATGTAAACCTCTTCAGAAGCTTAAAAGATGATGTGTCAAACTGTAACACAGTTGCGAGCAACTCCGAGAGATAATTATCGATCACATGGGAGGCGATTGATACGTACATCGCGCGCGGGGCACGATTATCTCGGCGGCATGGCGCGTTCTGGGTGGCGCTGTTATAATTACTACAAGCCCTCTTCGGTCGGGTTGTAGCCGCGTTGTATATCGACGCCGCTCATTGCATCTTCATTATAAATCTTGAGAATCACGCAAATTGATAATGGCACTCGAAGCTGCTGCCAAGAGTCCTTCCGTTTATGCGCCCTTGCTCTCTCCTCCTGGCGCAGCACGAGACGGACAAATTATTATCGGTGGGAGAGAGCGATTTCGCGCAGGACCGATCGATCCCGCGCCTCGTCGAGGCCGTTACGCGCGGAATTAAACCCGCTCGGCATTCATAAATTATTTTTAGGAAAAAAGGAGGAAAAGTATTTCCAATTACAGTTTTTTGTTAGGGGTTGCCGCGGGCCACACGGCAGGGGGTCTGCTTAATGGCGACCCGCACCCACCGTTCCTCCGCTCGTTCGACCTCTTCTCTTCTCGTCCTCCTCTTCCTATTCTTACTCCCGATCTTTTTTTTTCTCCGTCCTCGCAACGCGCAAAATTTTTTCGCTTAATTTTTATCCTATTGCGATCGATAAATTTCGCCACACTCGAAGAGCAGAAAAAAAAGGATCGTTTGATTGATTCAATTGGAATATAAATGATGGGCTGAAATAAATCAGCGGTCGCACAAATAACAAGCGACGAACAAAAAATTGAAGTTAAAAAATTAAAACTACAAAATTGAAACTAAAATACAGGTTAGATTGAGGGGGGAAAATTTTGGAATGCACTATACGGTGTCGGGTATTAGAGATAGTCGCGTCCATAAAAGTACACTATGCACGAATATTAAATATTGGTGGTATATTGATTGTCGACATAAATGTCTTCTTTGCGCTTGAGATTTAGTGTCGGGTTCCGAGAGAGACGGCGATACTTGCGGCTTTTTCAACGACGTATTCTGACGGCCTCTTTACGATCGACTTAACAGTCAGTTAAATTACGGCCGACTCGTACTACTGACCCGAGTTGACCTCCCCGGGTAACCTCCTTTTTTTCGCCTGTTCTCTGCACCTTTGCGAAATTCGACCCAGAGCAATTGTTTTGTAATTGTATCGCAAAATGATTTAAGTGCACCAAAATGCTGTGTGTTTCTCACAGACTGTATACCCCAGAGCTTGCAGTTTCGTGTCTAATAAGAAATAATCACTTTCCACGTGACGTTACAATTCGATGATTAAATGCCCGAAAAGCAAATCGGTTCTAGTTTGCTCTTTTGGAGATAATTGAGTTAATTGAAACCGATTGTGCCAGATGTGTCACAACGTTCATCTCACCATCATCCATCGACACTGCAAATTATGATCCAACTTGAAGATCGGCAAGTCGAGATCTATCATCTTCCGAACGCGATGGCGAAACAAAAAAGGGGGGAAAGAACTCGTTTGATTTATCGCGCAAGCAGGGCGAGTTGCGTGAGATTTTCACCGGCTCGTTTTCGCGCGACCTATATTTTACGTGACACATCCCGACGATACGTGTATGCAAAGAGAGTTTCTCGGTCGTACGCTCATATTTTCGGTGAATCGGGGCGAGCATGTATCGCTGTGGGCAATAACATATTCATAACTAATAGATCGGCAGGGCTCGGGTGACAGAGCAATACGTCGTGCAGTTTCGATGTTGGCCGACAGAGGCTGGATCGTGTCCGAATCATTGAGGCGAAGCTTCGGCTCTCGACCAGGCCGAATATTCCGGGAACCCGTTGTGCGTCATTGCACAACACGCGAAGCTCGCCGAAGCTTTCGATGCTGATCGATCGGTCTCAAAATTTTCTTAAAGGAAGAGAGAGCACACGAGGCGAACAAGGAAAGGCCGGGTTAAGGATGAGCAAAGAAAAGACGAAAAGTAAAAAGAAATCGGCAATCACAACGACGTTAAACCGTTGGCAACAAGCCGATATCAATTTGCTCTTTGCGAGCGAAATTTATGGCCAGGTCTATTACGTAAATGCGCGTTTGGGGTATTATATTTTATTGCACGCGGCGTGTAAGTCGACTGTGCGCGCATTACCTCCGAGAGACGATATTGTGCGCGACGATATTTATTGCACCCGGCCGTCGCCATTCATAGGTTTCTCCTTGCTTACAATCGGGCAGCTCGATTAGGCTGATACTTTCTAGATGCCACACGAAAATTGGTTACACATGCCGCGGCGTTCTTAATACCGTCGCGGAGCACTGTTCAGAGATCGCAATGATACCGATTTATCAATCGCCTTATGAGGAACCGGCGAGGCTTTCCTTAAAAGTCCTCGCCAGGACATGTCGTTTCGGACGGGAACGCTGCGCGACACTCGCAGCGGGTGCCCACGTAGCCTGGCTGACCTTTGACCCGGCCACTCTCGCGACAGGGTGCGGCCCCCTCGATTCCCCGGTGAGGAGGCACGGGCTCCGTCGACAATAGGGCTCAGTCATGCGATAATAATGATCAATTATCGATCTGTCATTCAAACGTTTACGCCGCCGGAATGCACGACGAATCTTCAACTCTTGTTCCTCGCCGGTACTGAAATTTTTAACACTTTTATTTTTCAAACTCAGTTTTTTATTTATTTTTCTAGCTGAAAAACTCGGCTTCGTCCAATTACAGTTCATATTTACTAAATGCATGAAAATTGTTATACGTTTGTTTATCAAAGCTCTAAAGAGTAAATAGAATTCTTTTTTCGTATAAGAACGACTCTATTCGCACTCTAAATATAACCTATAGTTCAAAATTATTTTCAATCAATTTCATTCGTTTCAGAAAGTTTTTAAATAAATATAAATATTTATAATTTAAATAAGATATTTTATGGAAAAAAAGATATTTTTTACCAGCCTATGAATATTTTTTCGCATATTATGTTTGCTATTTTTGTTAAGAATAGGTACGGCTTTAGTATGAATGTCTTCATACAAGAATTGCAAAATTTCGTCATTATATCAAATATCAATAATTTATCAATCTTTTGATCCTTAACATTAGAATTCTTTATAATTTAAATTGTAATAATAAATAATCATTCAGATTCAAATAATAATAAATAATTCATTGTTATTTGTGCTCAGAATATATATATTTGCATTTGAAAATATGGACCATTGTTGATGATTATCAAAAACTCCACGATGACAATAAATACTATTTGCAGTTTTTTAAATGTTATATAAAACCAAACGCTAGGTTGAATGTGAATGGTCTAAAACACCTAGGGGAATGCTGCTAATCGTTCTTCCTTGATGGAAATGTTAACTGCTGAAATCAATTGGTGAACTAGGTGGTCAGTATGATTCTGACAGAGAAAAAAGCAACTCGAGAGTTTTCTCACAGCAATGAAGCCCAGACGCAACTACCGGTACCGGACTAAAAGTTCGAACTTGATGGTAATAACCAGTTGGAAAGAGTTTAAAAGAGGCACTTGGAACTAGAGTTACCCTGCGGCGTCAACAACAATAACACTCTGCAGCGGAAAAGAAATCGACTGCGGACACATAAAACAAGTAACCTGGAACGCGAGAGGAGGATGTTTTAATTCGTGCTCCAGTCAACTTTCTTTGATTTGTCTTCTCAGGGCGTAACGATCTCTTTGTGAGTCATATCACACTGTGAAATAAAAAAGCACCAATGTTGTAGTGGCGTCTTGTTTTCGATAAATTTATATTTCACGTGTACTCGCGGGTTGTAAATGCGTTTATTTATGGTGAAAGAAAACGAGCAACTGCAGAGAAGGGGCGATTGTGTAATCTCATTTGTGACGATTCATGCCATCTCGCAAACATTGGAAAGGGTTTTTTTTTCTCAAACAAGACTCTCTTTGAACCTATTTATGTTTTTGAATATTTATATAATTTTTCAATAAACGATATGCGGATTTATGAATTTTGATATTACAAAAATTTGTAGGATTTATCGCCTCGTTTGCAAAGGGTCAATTGAAGGTGAAAAATCAAACGTCCTGGTCGGCCCCACCCAGTTTCATCTCACGTGATAGAAAAATTTCCCTGGATGCTATTCAACGTGACTGCGACCATTTAGAGGCTATTTAGAGATGAAAGCGGATGATGGAGGACGAAGGGGAGAACTGGGGGTGGTACGACGCCCCCCGGCGTGACGCCGCCGCCTAATCATTCTTTAAACGTACATAAACAAGTCCCCGAGCGAACCGAGAGATGGTATATGACTAATGTCATTCCTAAACCAACCGTTCGGGCCTCTGTCTCAGTCTTGAAACCGGCGCAACCCTTTCAATAAGAAGCGAAATTGAAGAAGCGACGAGAGGTCGCGCGCGCTAAAAGAAACAAGAAACGGAGGGAATAAATAATATGCGAGAGAGGAGGACGTGGTGGTGAAGGAGTGTGTGTAAACCGGAGGAGACGAGGACGAAGGTGCGGGGAATAGAAAAATGAGGAAGGGCGAACGACGAGAGAGTGAGACAGGCGCGGCAGCCTAAATCTAAAATGCAAATACACTCAACAAATCACTATCGGTGACAGGCATCCTTATGCTTTCAAAAGAGGAAGGAGAAGTCGATGAGAGACCCCCTGCTAGGGTTTTCGGGGGTTACCCGGACTCGCACGGCGCGCTACAGCTGATTGGGCCCCGCGGCAAGACGCGCTTGTGGGATATATCGAATTTGCGCGATCGTGCAACTTGCACGGCCAGAGTGCGCTGGGAATCAGCGCTGAGAGTCGCGCCGCCAATTTCTTTTTCTTCCTCGAGACGCTTTGTTGTTATTTTAATCGCAAGGATTATGGGGCTCGGGAGACGTGTTATTTTAAAGGACCTTTGCTGCGGTGTTTATTCGGATAATTTATGATATCAAAATGCATGGGAATGCTCTTCATCACGTGCGAGCTCTGAATTTACGCTTTCGCGATGGAATGTTTTGCGATTATCGATACATTGCGAGAGAAAGAGAGTGCGATTCAAAATAACACCTCCTCAAACGGTCACTGTGTGCTTACCTTTTTTTTAAATAACATTTCCCGAGTTCGTTTCTTCAAAGTTGAGACACGTGGTATATAAAATTGATGGAGATTAACCTTTTTTTTGTACCTCGTTTGATGTTTTGTAATCACATTAAGAGAAGTTTGTTTGTTTGTTATTGCTTAATTAACTGGGACCGGTAATATTAAGAGTTTCTCAAATCGGGGTCCTGGCTACAAGAATTCTCGACGAACCGTAAATCAACGGTTCGACAAAATGATATGCATAGGAACATTTTTTTGCCCCACTCGCATTAAAACAGAAAATGTTAATGAAAGAACGCAGCTGAATTTCGCCAATACTATTTATGACAAATCGTTGCTAGTATCTCTAGGGCCTCCCGCTGATGTCTCGTCCTGCTCCACGGACTACCGTGCTAAAATATTTCAGAAGTAGCTTTTGGCTCACGAAAATTCCGTCCCCGGTCGTAACATTATTTATCGCGTTTCTGTTTTTAGCCCGACGCGACTATTTATGAATTGCCATTTTCACTTGTTCGACGAAAATTTATGTCGTCCCGGCGAAATTTACAAGTTGCCATTTCAAAAGGACTCAAACTCAGGCATGAGGCAAATGAAGACATAAACGCCCCGCGATAACGTCGGATAAATTATAATACTCGGACGAAAAAAAGGACAAACTTTCGCAAACATAATTTTCGACCGATTGCGGACAAAAACATTGCACGCTTTTCGACGCCGTTATTCACGGTGCTTCTTTTTCGTTTGCCATCAGAAAGTATATCTGCGGCCTGAAATGTGCGGTTAATCAAATTTGCAGGCTGCTTTATTTTTCATCGCCAACAACCGGGTGATTCGAAATATTTTGAATCCACCAGGCGTCCAACCTCGAGGGACCAGTGGTGAGCTTCTGACTAATGGAATCACGTTTTGCCTCCCGGTGATGCGTTTCTTTTGGATCATCGCCATACACTTCACGCCGATCTCTTTCAGGACCTCGCCTTTTCTTGTCACTTGCGTCTAAATATTGTCGGTAAACATGATTAACTTTTAAAAAATTTTTTTTCCAATTCTAAAAAATATCTGCTTCCGTTAATTCTATAAAGTTAAATAATTTTTACAAATAACAGCATCATGCTTTCGGTTTTTCTACTCTCTAATTAATAGAATCTTGCAAAATTGTATAATTGAACTTGAATTGATTTTCTGTTTGCAAAAGTACTTTTTTTTCAAATTCGTGAAGTTATGCGAGCTTTGAAATATAAGATTTGGCAGTTGAAAAAGCAACATTGTATACATAGTGTGAAACAATTTTCATAATTTATTCCTATACGAGAAAAGGTTTTATTACATTGTAAGTCTAAATCACGAACGTTTTTTTTTTTTTTCACCTGAAAATATCGCATGATCGCGCAAGAACTTTATAACCCTCATATATTTAACTTTCATGGGTTACACACAAGACATCTTAACTCATCGATCGGGTCAAATCTGACAAATGAGCCTATACCGACGTTGTTATCGCATTGCTTTCATTTTTCCCGCTGCCAATTAGAAAAGGACACTGGGAATATACTTTGCGATGGTCATGAATAATAATCATCGGCCACAGAGTATCCCACCATCAGATTGATACGATGACGGATGACGGACATTACCGTCCGCGAGTTTCAATCTCAAAATCGTTGGTCTATTTTCGTCTCGGTCGATCGTCATTTATAAAGTCTCGCTGCTGATTAACACGTACGGGGGAATAACAGAGACCGATGCCGCGACGTCGCTCGAAGAAAAGAAGAAACGAAATAAAAGAGAGAGGAAATTCGGCGGGAGTCGCGCGGCTAAAAGATCCCGGCGATCGAATTGCTGCGCGCAAATTGTTTAACGTAATTGGACGAATCAATCTGGCGAACCCAGCCGGGGGTCTGTGCCGTAACACATCCTCTGAGCCGTCGCGTTGAAACTTTGCTTGAAAGCACTTCTCTTATGGCGACATAAAAAATGAGCCCTTGCAAGTGACGATGAAATGAACTCTGTTTCGGAAACAAGAAAAAAAAGGTGGACGAAGCTCCGAAGTGAAGATACGAAGCGAGGTGTTTGGTAGCGATCTAATTATCTACGCAGCGGGCAGCCGCGGCTCCCCCTGCGAACGTCTTGAAACCAGAGCACCTCGCGAGAACATTTACGAGAGAAACGCCTGGGAGACCACCCTCCGGTATTTCACAGGCCGACTTGGAACGATTACACACCGTTCAGCAACAATTTGTAATCCTACATCGGTAATCGTAATCGATGCCCCGATCAGTCAGGCTTCAACCAGAAGGAAAAGGTTTCGTGAAAAGAATTGTGAATGTTCCAAGAGATAATTGCAATGTGAATAAAATGTTCGGATCGATTGCACCGACGATTTCATAACAGATGGAACATATTAAAAGTTTAAAAATTAAGAAACGCTGATGTGTGATGTAGTATAAAGTACAAGTGAAATAAAGTGTGCAATTTTTTGGAATTTCAAAAAGAATGTTAAGCATTTTAAAATGACGATATGAAATGGCTAATTTAGATGGAAATAAGTTTGAAAATTTATTTGAAAATTGTGCAACGTAACGGCTCAACTAATCATTATTAAAACGTTCCTTAAACTATCCGGTGTAGATAAACTCGTACGATGTTATCACAGAAGGAATCAGCGTTAGCGGAATCAACTGACAATGTAATTGCATCACATTTGGCCGTGTGGCTGCATTGAAAAAGGCAGTGCACAGTATGAGGTGTACGATAAACGAATGTGCGAATTATGTTCCGGACTTATGATACCGATTTTATACGGCACATGTGTGCGCTTTTGAAACGTTCAGCCTCGTAACGTGATTTTATCCACGTTCGTCAAATACTTGCAGATATTGTTGTGTATAAAATTACCTTGTACACGTGTTATTACTGAGTGAATGTAATTTTACCAAATTTTATGCCTAAAAAAAGAGAAACAAAAAGGACGAGCTTGTAATTTTACTCGTCGATTTCAAGAGCAGGTATTATTTTACATAAAATTGCTTCTTTGCTCAGCGAGGTGATAAGTATAAAATGTTGTTGTTTTCTTCTGCCGCGTACAATAAACTGCTGATTGAGTTTCGAATGATTCGAGTTGTTTAAATGCGGGTTAAGGAAGGTAAAAAAAGAGGAGTTTGTGAAATTGTGAGTAATAAAGAACTGCCGATCGCAAAGTAAGGAATCGTGGGTCCAAAGACGGTGTCCGTTCCAGTCGGTCAGTCAGTCAAGCGAGAGTCAGTGGGTGATTAAGAGCGCTCCTCTTGCAAGAAGGAAGGGTGTGAGAGAATGGGCCAGAGCGGCGCGAGAACGAGACAAAAGTCAGGCGAAGGATCGGCCGTGCGAGAAGGAGGGACAGAGTAGACCTCGAAGCTCGAAGGAACGAGCATTGGGAGGAGAAGGAACCGTCGCCCGGTGACGGTCAGCGAGCGCGAGCTGACCCTTGACCCATCTTGCGTCCTTCTCTAGCAGCTCTGCGAGCGGCGTGGGCGAAGTCGCGGGAGGGGTGTACGTTGGCCCGCGGGCGTCCCGGGACCGTGAGAACACCACCTATAATATTATTTAATCTGCCCCGTGCTTCGTCTCTCCTCTCGCTCTCGAACTCCTTCCTCCTCATCCATTCGTCTTTTTCCCTTCGACCGACGAGCTGCAGCGCCATCTTTATCCCGCAGCCTTTAAATTTCCATGCTGCATCCTCGTCGGTCAGCCTCTCTTCCTCATCCTCTGGCTCGTCCGCCTCGGTCTGAGCAACGGCTAACTATAGGCGCTATACATGGTTTACTCTTGCGCATTAATTGCCGTCGTAAATTGTTGCAGCATTACCGCGAGAGCCCGGCCAAGATGTGAAACGAAAGAGTGCACTGGAGCTTGAGCGCCGGCGATCGCGCTTTCACGGGAGTTCATTTTTTGCGCATTCCACGCACACACTTCCGGGATCGCCGCCGCGTAGGAGACGGAACCGATGCGCACACGGGACTTTGAATGAGTCTGATGCGACGATTTGATTTAGCTTGCGCCGATGAGCCGTTAGCTCGCCTGTAAGACGAGAAAACCGTAGGATGGTCCGTGCTTTCGCATAGGCACTGTAATCAAAAATATCTCCAGTGATTATGTTGATGGGTTTTTAAAATTAGGGTGACCAGTTTTGAGAGGTGTGCTTGATTTATCGACTCTGCGTCTTAGTTTGTCTACGTTATGTGTTTAATAGACGCTGAATATGGGAATGCTTTTTTTCTTAAATTACCACCGGCCTACGTGTGCCGGTGTAAATAAATTCGTTCAATGAAAAAAAAAAAAAAAAAAAAAAAAAAGGAACGAGCAACGTTAGAATTTTTGACGCAATAGGTTTTTAGATTGCGACAATGAAATAAATAGTTTGTTTTATGATATGTTTTTTAGGTCGACTGACATTAGGTTTTTTGTTCGTTTTAGATTGTCAATAATTGTGCCCTTCACTTTCTGGAATTGATTCGCTGTGATATAACAATCGTTTCCGACAATTTTTGGAATTCTTCACGTGTCTCATTGATGGAAACTAATTTTTTTCACGGTCATCTATAGTCAAATAGATATGAGCAATAATGTTATTCGAAATGTTACCAAATGTTTCACTTAATAATGTTAACGTCGATTCAAACAGTTGACTTAATAAATGGAAGATTCAAATTTGAAAGCTTAATTGCATAATATGCACATGCTTACAGAAACATTCATATAATTATATACCCGCGCTCCAGATCCGATTCTAACAATCATTAATCTAGTATTTTTTTCTGCCGGAGTCATTATTGTTACATTATGGCCGCTCCAATAAACGCTGAAATTAAGACAATTTAGAACTCTACAATTTTGTGCTGTTTTTTGTTACAGTTTAAATATTGTTCAACTCTTAAATTATCATTACAATTTTCTTTTTCCAACCTTCGAGTCATTCAAATGTTGAAATCCTTATTGAAAGAAAAAAAGCGTGAATGAAAATTGTAAAACAGATTTTGTAAAAGTTAAAACCTTATGGTTGATGTTCTGTCCAAAAAATTGCACACAAGAACTGCGCGTTATCTTTGGCGTGATTGCCGGCATTATTGAACGGCGCACGCTCGTGAATGCGCCAGGGGGGCCCTAACGCGGGCCCACACCCCCGCAGAAATCACACAAGCTCGTGGGCGCGCGTGTTGCCAGGACACGAAGCGCCATACGAAGCGTCTTGAAACGGACCCTGCTGCGTGTCTCGGGCCCATCGCTGCGGCTACGTGTTCTCGCACGTATACACGGCGTAGCCGCTCTCCAGCCGAGGGGGCCGGAGAGGGCCCCGAGCTCGGATACCAGCCGCCAGGTGGCTCCACCAGCAGTACCCATCAGCGGGGTGCCTCGACAGTAATCAAACAGCGCTCGAAACGCGAACATCGCGCGTCTTTCGTTGCGTACACGTTGCGTTAGTTTTATACCAGGATGTGATCCCACGATCGTGATTTGACACGTGCAAAACAAAACAATACTCTCAGCTGTGTTACCAGCTGACAGGAGAAAGTACAACCTCGCAGCGTCGTCGCATGGGACATTGGCCAGCATCTGCACCAGGAAGCCCCGTCGACCACTGACCTGCGCCCTCAGGACGGGTACCTGGTGCACCCCGACCCACCATGACTCGTCCCTCATAATCTCTCCGAGCTTATATTTTCACACCGAGAGCAACAAGTGCAATCGATTCAGGATGCAGCAGCAACAACACAAGGACCCCTCGGCCCCGAACTCGTCAGACCAGACGGAATCGTCCTCAGAGGTGTCCTCGAACGAGTCGAGCTGCTTGTCCAGTTTGACCTTGCAAAGTGTCGCGATGAATCTACAAAACGCCCTGCTCGCAGCCCTGCAGCGGGCAGCTCTGGGATTCGGCTGTCCCGAGCGGGGCCTGTTGGCCCCAGGACCCTCGACCCTGCAGGCACTGAACCTGCAGGCCCTCGAGACTTATCTGACCTTTCACCGACTCCACGCGACTGGTGCAGCCGGGGTTGCGAGCCCCTCGACCTCTGTGATGCCCGGACTCCTGTCGCAAGTTCAGGTGCGCACCTTCGACGAGTCCACCGCGGCTGTGAATTTTACCGGTGCTCCTTCGAAGGACAATGACAGCCAAAGTGAGTCCGCAACCCTTCCCAACACAAATTCTAGTTTCGACGAGGAGGACGGCTCTCACCTTGACTTTGTCACCGACCCGGAAGAGGGCTTAGCGCTGCTCGAAGACGAGGATGTTTATCTCGGCGACTCGGGTGCACACGAAGCTCTGATCCAGAGAATATCCGAGGGCAAAAACACCTCGAGCCTGACGACACCCGAGCTGCAGATACAGCTGGCGCCGAGCTCCGTCGCCGCCACCGCCACCTCCACTGCCGAGGTCAGTTTGCCACGCAACTGTCGGGCCTCGAGACCCAAGAAACAGTTCATATGCAAATTCTGCCATCGACAGTTCACCAAGAGTTACAACCTGTTGATACACGAGAGAACGCACACCGACGAGCGGCCGTACTCGTGCGACATCTGCGGCAAGGCTTTCCGACGGCAGGACCACTTGAGAGACCATAGGTGAGACTCGCTCGTCCGACGACGGACGTGACATCGGTTTGACAGCTCCTTTGTTGTTTGAGATCGATACTTTTCTTTTCTATTGAAATCTCCATGTCTTTTCATTTTGCTTCATCAAATATTTTCAATCGTTTTTCCAATCATAATTTAAGCCCCTCTGATGTCGTTTTCAATAAGATAATCAAAATCATAGATCAAACTAGAATTTTATTCTTCACTCTTTGTTTTAATTTTTTGATTCAGAGCTAAATATTTTATGTTATAAATAAATTTATATAGCATTTAAATCTTGATAAATTGATTTAATTAAGTGTCTCGTTATAAGAAAATGTTTATATTATGTTGACAATCAAAGATTTTAGTAGAAGACTGAAAAGAAATTTGAAAATTATTTTTTTGAAATTGTATAACAAATATGAAAACATTTTGCAAGAAATTGATGGTAATTTGAATGATTTCAGATATATACACAGTAAGGAAAAGCCGTTCAAATGCGTGGAATGTGGCAAAGGCTTTTGTCAGAGTCGAACATTGGCAGTTCACAAAATCCTACACATGGAAGAATCGCCGCACAAATGCCCAGTGTGCGCTCGAAGTTTCAATCAGCGGAGCAATCTGAAGACCCACTTGCTGACACACACAGACATCAAACCGTACCACTGCGGCTCCTGCGGCAAGGTTTTCCGGCGCAACTGCGACCTTAGGAGACACTCGCTGACGCACAACCTGGGCATGGCGACGTCGCCTTCGTCGCCCGGGTTGACCCCCGTACCTGGATCTAGTGCTGCGGTCCTCCAGGAGACGTCTTAGCTCGTGATAGAGCCTCTCCGGTGACGTGTGACTCGCATATTGTAATTAGCCAAGCAAATTAGTAAGTAACACTCGCACGACGCGAGCAAAACAACGTAAACTGCGAGAGGCCCAATGCTAATCGCGCGACTGGTATCAAGTAGGCGACGGATTTGATATGTTTTATATCGAGGAGATATGACAAACAAGTGTAAAATAAAATGTGTATTATTATTTTGTATCAGCTGTTTGAATTCATTTATATGCCTGCGTCCTCGCGGGAGTGGGGGAGGTGCGTTCTCGGCATTCTCTCACTCCGGTTCTTATTTTATGGCCCCCACGACACGACGTGTCCGGTCACGTAGTTTGGAAAAATGTGCGGATTTTCGGCGTCTCAAATTACACCGATGCGAGGCCTGAAATGCAAATCTGCAAAGATTTCGTCAGCTTCGTAGAATCCTTTGACATTCGAGCTTGTATTTTTGCGCGCGTCGCCGCCGTCCCAGCGACCGGTCCGACAATTAATTGCCAATTCAACCTTGGTCCCAAAACCGAAATTAACTTATCAATTGCAAATTGTCGGGCCCATTAATGATTATTAATAACTGATGATTATCCGTTGGAATTAATCATCGGCTCGACTGTCACGAGCTGTCGTAAATTATATGTCTCCCAGAGGTTTCCGTCTATCGAACACGCCACGATTGAAGGCAACGTGGTTTGTCATTCAAGACGCGACTCCTGGGATAAATCGCGTACCCACACCTTCGTTTATGCTTTCATAAACCGTTCGCGAGCGACCGTCGACATTATCGCGGGAGAAAATAATAGAGAGCCGGCCCCCAATGAGACCCGCTAAAGTTCACTCGGATAATAAATAAAACAGTCGTTATGTGCACTTTGTACGTCACGCGCGCGTAAATAAAGACCGAGCTATCGCGCGGACCAGGGTCGAAAATTAATCTTGCATCTGATGCAGAACGGCCTACGCATCCAATTACCCGAGCGCGAAACCACTCGTCATTTACTCCCGCTTGCGGGAAAGTTCTCAATATGGATGTTCGCATTATCCGTTTCCGTTCGCGGATATAATCGCGTAGATTAATAATCCTGACGACAACTTGCAGTTTAACGCCTTTTTCAGATCAATTGTTTTTGCAATTTTGTTTAAAATAATGTCTTTTGAAAGACAACTATTTGCTGCGAGTTTTTTTTTTTTTTTAATTATATTCTGATCACAGTCTTCATGTTTTTTTTGATGTGAAAATATAAAGATGAAAATGAGAGAAATAAATTTCAGATACCTTTTTTGGTTTATAAAAAAAATTGTCTCAAATTAAGATAAGACACGTATATTCTTTTAAAGTTTAAATTTGACTTTTCTTTTTTGCAACAGTCCTGTTTGTTTTTCTCTCGAGTTGTAGTTTCATTTGGGCATCTAAAACGAGGAATGGTAATAAACTGTTTGGTAGATGTAGGTTGTTACCTTTCGGACTGTCGATCATTCCAGTTTTTTTTGACTGCCGTTCGGGCCGTCAGTTGAGTTCCTTCTTGATCTGTTCGAACGCCTGCCTGCTTGCTTATGCATTAAATTTCTATTGATTTTTGTTCATAATAGGTTATTTTAAAAGACACAATGGAGTGAAAATGGTAAGCGATTCATAAACTGGAACTAGATTTTTTTTTCTTGAGTTAAGAAGCAGCGTAGTCAAGGACTTGCGAGTAACGTCCATTGTCCGTCAATTTGTCCGTGGACGCATTTTTCTGCATTGTGTTTGTAAGTCGATGAGAAAAGTGTGGCATAACTGAAATAGCTCCCGAGCTTTTGATCGGATCAACGTTTTATAGGTCAGTTAAAAATGAAATAGGTTTTTGGAAGGTTGTTGTCCTAGGAATTTTGTTTTGGAACGAATCGTCATGACGCGGTACAATTTCATCTTTTGTTCGAAGTAAGATCAATGAATTGAATGTTATCCTATAAATATTTAGTCTCTCTTTCAATCTGCATAATTTTGTTTTGTTTTGTCAAGTGTTGAAAAAAAAAAAATTAAAGTTCTAGTCAGGGATTTTTTTCTTTCTAATAAAATTAGAAACTAAATTGAGATTTTGTGCATAATTGTTTAATATTTTATAAGTTTCAAAAAAATACAGGCCTCTCCTGATCTTAATATAGAAATATAAAGAATATGGATTATGATCATCTGCCACATTATTGACATGTTTATAACACATTGTCACAACATTACAAATGTCATTTGCATATTTCAGACTTGTCTTTTGAAGACACTCTTATAGAGTCATTTTTTATCAGGTTCGAGATACACAAACAAAACTTCTTCATTTGTAAATATCAGATTTTTTTATTCAAATTTTTGTTCACAATATTGAAAAAATGATAACTTAATTCATGGATCTCTACCCATCGACACAGCACCGGACAAATTTTTAACAAATTTGCCTAGCAATTTATCGAACTTTTGAATTAACATAAACAAGATAAAAAAAAGTCCATTGTACGCTGTGGATGCAATTAAAAAAAATTATCCTATACCCATTCGGGTATTGTATAAATCCATATCCGATGTATCTAATTCATTTCATAATGTAATTTGCATGAGAACCGTTGATTATCTTATGAATAATTATGAACGTTGAAATTCTTTCCTCATTAAAACAACGTTTATCATTATTTTGAGAACGAAATCTGAATTAATTTCATTAATTGATTTACCGCCGGTGATACTTTAAATGGTTAATTTATAGTAAAACCGTACGTAATAATTCATTACTCTCGTTTATTTTTTAATTACATCACAGAAAATTATCTGTTCAATTTTTGAATTTTTTTCTACTGGTTTGTTTTTTGTAATTGTTTGTTTCGTTAGAAATATTTGGACTGAACCAGAAGGATCTATTGCCCAGTGAGATGGTAGGACAATGAAAGAGAGAGGGGATGATGGAGAATTTAAGCGGATGGTTAGTTCGATCGCGTAAAGGGGGGAAGGGATTATTCTGCCAGGCAAAAGAGGAAGGCCAGCGGGAAAATGACGCCAGAGTGGGGTTTCCGGAGGACACCACAGGAGACCACACGCACGCGCCGCCCACAGATATCCTATCAGCCGCGGTTACAAACCAACGTGATCTGCATGTCCTTTTTCGTCACCTGAAAAATGTTCGGTGTTTTTAACACCAATTGGTTTTGTTCAACTAGAAATAACAACTAGTGGGGATTCAAGTAGCTCCAAAAGTATACCAATTGATGAAGATCTACCTAAATTCTTCTATTTGAATCAAAATGACTCATTTAAAGAAAAGGAACAATCAAGAAACAAACCAGCCGAGATGAAATCATCGTTTAGGCAACAACGCGCAATAAATCAGCGCGGGACAATTTTTGGGGAACGTCGGAGAAATTCGGAAACGATTTTTATCGGCGGGAAAAATCAGTTACGAAATGTCGCAGGATATAAAAGTTAGTAAACCTTAGAGACTTGGCTACGGACCACCCAGTGCAGTTCAATCTCTCGGTGTCGTTAAATTGAAACGTTCCATTATGGAGAAGACATCACTGAAAGTACTTTAGTTTTACACCTCGGACAATATTCCAGGTGAAACGCGGTCAGAGGGACTGCGCAATTTAACTACCCCTTCGGGTAATAAATTCACGCTACCGTACACATTATCGTGATGATAAAAAATGCCGGTGCAGATACGGTCGCGAATAAAGCACATGCATTCCAGTCGCGGAGTTGTTTATTTTCTCATTTATATTTTTCGCGTTTGCATAACTGATTTTCAAGTTCATGCCCGGTTTTATGTGCGCATTGTGCATAACGTGTCTCCGTGCCAGTCGATGTGTGAGCCGATCGGTGATTCTTCGGCGCGCGAGCTGACCACCCGCGATATACCAAGCCCTTACTCTGCTTGCCGAGCAAATTTACAACGAAAGGTGCAAAGATTTCGCACCTCTCCTTGCATCGTAACAAATTGGATTACAGTTATGTCCCACGCAAAGTTTATGAAATATGATCCAATAGTGCATATTGAAGTCTTAATTTCTGTACCGTTTTTGGTATCAATTTATCGACCGACCGTTAATCATTCGGTTCATTTAAATTAAGAAATTTGAATTAATAATTTTTGTTCAACGCTTTAGTAAATTTGTTTCACCTTTTTGTGGTTATAATAATAACATTCTAATATTTTAATTGATCGGTTTGAAAGATCAAAGTAAGTCTATTGGACAATTTGCTATGACTGATGTGTAATAAAAATATATGAATACCAGCGTTACTCTGTCGGACCAAACAGTGTCGTAAATAACACGCAATTCGTTTAATATGCCATGAAACGACGACCTCTTCCTGTTTTTCGCGATCATTTAGCGGGAAACTTTAATACTTCCAGGTCGTTAAAATCCTAATTGACGTTTGAATTTAAAATTTATATCTTCATCGTGAACGACAATAAAATTATTTGAGAGTGAAATGACGGATCGCAAATTTTCCCTCAGGTTATACATACATTCGTTGTATGTAATTTCTGTGATCCCATCGTTAGATTTCTTTATGTGTTTAGAACATTTGTATAACAGCAACTCTTCACTCCTGGCCATCGTTATTCACGACAAACAATAAATTAACATTTAGAATGCTAGAAAAAAAAAAAAAAAATAGCGAAATGTTCAAGCCCTCGCATTCATCGTTGAATTTTTCGTTGATTCATATATTTTCATTCGTGGTAGGACGTATATCGTATCTTCATTTAGATAGGAGAAATAGGAATTACATAATTTATCGTGCATTTTTGTCGAAATTGTATGGCTTGTTCATTATGAGAGTCCGGCCGGACTGTCAGCGAAACGGTAATTCTGATTGTCGTCGAGCTTGTCAGTTAGAAGAAGGCGCAATTTGAGCCGCGGATGCGCGTGTGTTCCCTGTTGGTGCGCTCATGGCTGGGGCGTTGGACGAAATGCAAACGGGCGGACAGGATGACGGACGATAAGACGCCCTGGGCAACTGCGAATGGTAGTGATTCGCTTGACACAATCTCGCACTCGGCCATGCACTCCTTCGCGAATCAACCCCCTTTTCTCACCATTCGCCACTTCGCATTCATATATGAATATCTGTCTTAAAAACTCTGCCCTCAAACAAAAAAAGAATTCCACACCTACACAAAAAATTGCTTTCAAAAATGTTATTTGAAATTTTTCTTTATTTTACAAAATAATATTTTAAGGTCTTATATAATTTGATGTATTTTTATTTCAATGAATATGTTTTTTTCAATTCGATCCGTTTTGTCTTATAGATTATAAGAATCGTCGAACGAGAAAGAAGAGGCGGAGTGAGCAGTTGACGGAACACGTAATAACTGTATTAATGCGAGGAAGAGTTTACGGATGAGAAGGCTTCAGGAAGATCTTTTTCAGGCATTTTATTTTCATCCATTCATAACTACAGTTGCTCGCATGTTGTGGCGCGGTAGACAACGTTCGTCAAACACTCTCTGGGTAGGTATTAATAAAATATGGCAACGGTTACATTCGAGAGTCCCAAAGAGGGAAAAAGTCGACGGACGTTTGACACAGGGACCGACCACAGCGTCGTAATTGAATCCATAATGAGCTGGGAAATACAAGGACATTAATTATTTTATCGATAAGAATGTTTCCAAATATTAGGTGACGGCCGACGAATTTACATTTTTTTTCTCTCCCCACGATTGGGAGAGCTGACAAATTGGCACGATTTTTGTGTTGTTCAGTTTGAAAATTAGTCGAGGACCCATTAAACCGAAGTTCTGATCCGTCGAAATTAATTGCAACTATATTTTTATTCGATCGTAACAAGCGTAAATTTATCTGCCGAACTTTAATTGAGACAGAAGTTTTCAATTAAAATGTAAAACAAAACAAATTAGCCGATCAGAAAACCGCGTTCGGATCGTTAAGAATTTAATAACAAAAGAGAGAGAGATGTCTTTTGGGTTTTCGAGAGTGAAATAAAAAAAAGCAGGCTGTAAATGACGAAATCAGTGGTTAGTCGAGATCAACGATGAGGTGCGCGCGCGTAGCGAACGAATGGCAGCGCAGAATTTATTCAACAGGTTTACGAAGTGATGACGCGCGGCGCTCAAGCCTGCCGTAATGGCACGGGCTCGTAGTGGCACAAGTCCGCACACGTAGGACGATTACAATATAAATACCAATTTATCGCCGTCTCACACGAGCTTTACGTTTATAAATTTTGTTCAAATCCACCCTCAATGTTGAGTTTTAAGTAAATTCAACTTTCATCTATACATATTATTAAACTACTGCCTTTCAGTAGTCTTTTCAAGTTCATAAAATCTTCCAAAAGAAGACTTTTTAATTAAAACGAAAAAAAAAAAACAAAAAACAAAAAAACAAATGAAAAAAATTGTTGGTGGGGGACCAGAATGTCCCATCATGAATTCAGAGTGCATAAACCTGAATTTTTATTGGCCATGATGAACGAATAGTGAAAAAAAATGTCTCCCGTTCTATTGAGGGACATTTTTTGCTCGCAGTGGGTGCAGGCGACGATAAATTTGGAGGAAATATGTTAACAATGTGTTGGCACGACGTGCTCGTATAATTTGGAATTCTGCGATGTTTGGAATGGAAACAATGCGCGATACCACTCGGATCAATGGATCTGCGGTAGGATCGGCAAGGAAGTTGTCCGGATGGTAGTCATTGATAACTTCTTAACGGCGAGGTGTGAACGAACACAAGCCGTGGATGTGTTTTAATTAATCTGAACATTCCGAGACGATGGGGCGTGAATCACCCCGTAAGTTATTGGCCGTCGCTTATCTCGCTCTTTCGTGCCCAACCTTGCTCCGCACTATAAGCTTTTGCTTGTTCGATTAGGTTATCTCCGACGGACAGGGTGTCAGGTTGAATAAAAGGAGTGACAAATACGGGAAAACGTTAATGCTTTTTCTGGCAATGGCCTAGATAAGAGAGTCAAGGAAAAACCGACTGTTTTGTTGTTGCAGAGTCGATTTCACGCTCGGCAGTATAAAAGATTTCCAGCAGGCTATTATGTATTGAACACTTTGACGGAAACAAAACTAGGGGAGACAAAAAATTGGTTTGTTTACGGTAGTGGATGCGATCGACATGACTTCCTATCCTTGAAAGTCTAGAATTCCCGTTTGTTCTTATGACTCGTTTGTTCCGGGATCTCCGAGGGTGGCGCATCCGCATTCGCTACATAAATATTCACGTTTGACTATTTGTCCTATAGCCAGGCAATTTTCGGGCCTATAAACGTTGGCGCACGACAAAACAAACATCACTCATTCGGTTGTTTCGAAAATAATGGGTAAGACTAGTGAAGATCCGGAAAATGTGACACCCGTCGGGCCGCTCTTTTCATGAGAATTTCAAAACAGTGGAGCGGCTTGATCATTTGACAATTTTTTTCTTTTCTTGTGATTCAAATCTATATTTAGTAGAAGATTTTCTTTCAAAAAAGCCGAAATTGGAATCTCAAAGAATTTCAATCAGGAAATGTATCTCGCAAAATATTTCAGTGGCTCTGAGACAAAAACAGATTACTCCGTTTCCTGAATAACAAAATTTTTTTTTTAATTCCATATGTCAATTTGATGTTTCAAATGGTTTTTCATTGCATTTTTGCAAATTATAAAAACATTCATTTCATATTCAGAGAAATTTTGCTGTCAGCCCAAATATTTAACACTAGAACGCCCGGACGTATTTTGCCAAAAAATTGAAACCTAGTTTTATTTGATTGAAAACTTTAGTTTTAAATAGAATATATTTATAATACATTTTTTATACATTAAACTTTTACGATATAATATTGTAAAAATATGTGGATATGTTGTAAGAAATGCAATAGAAAAATAGTTGAGATAAAATTATACTAATGAATAAATTGCTTGTAATAAAATATTTTTAATTGATATTGTAAAAGTGACTGAATGACGTGATTCAATCAACGACTTTTGATTAGATTTAATATCTTTTATGAAGAAATAATTGAAACATTAAATTTTGTTTATAATATTATTATAAAAATATAATATCCCTCAAAGAACTATAGTTAAATTTTTCAATACAAAATGAAATGTTCTATTTTGTTCATGATGATATTTTCATTTCAACGCATTACAATAATGTAACAATATTGACAAATCAAATATATACATCACAGTATTCACAATGTAACAATTTTATAGTCACAATATCCGTTGTAAATTTACGATATGCTTTGTGTTCGTTACAATGTGAAAAAAAATAAATAAATAAATACCCATCCATATTCAATTTTCATTTGAAACAACTAAATAACAATGTTTATTCGAGAGGGTCCATCAGTTGTTTAAACTTTGTTAATTTGTCTCAATATTAAAGCTCGGTCATAAATGCACAATTTGAGACCTTGCGGTACTAATTGCACGTTAATTCCGAACAATAACCAGCTGCATCAAATCCACCCCCGCAATTATAGCTGGCGCACTAAGTAATCTCGCAATTAATTTCGATTTCGAGAAATGTCGTCAATTAGCGGGCCGCCGGACATTCCTTAGCGGTCAGGGGGGACTTGACGGTAATCGTTTCGGTCGAAACCCCGAAGGACGTGCGGTGTTGACGATTCATCTAAGATCGGTACCCGCTAATAACCCGAGTAGTCGGTGCGCCCACTGGGCGCGTGGGTGACATCCGAGTTTTTTGCCCGGTTCTGCGGTGGTTCTTTGGCTGGCCATATTGTGACGACGCGGGACTTACCTATATGGTAATAATGTGACATGGTTGTCGGTCGCGCGTCGTCGCTTCGCTTCGGGGGGCCGCATCTTATGGTGAGGCCCGTTGGGCCCCCTGTGACGACCTCGGGCCCGGCACGCGGCATACCCCCGTGCCAGCCCACGAAACATAAGCTGCAATCGTTCATGGCTTCCCCTTCAACGTCCCGTCACCCGAACTATCGACGAGAGAGAAAATAAAAGGATGACAAAAATAAAGAAATATAATAAACTCGCCTCCTCGTCTTTACTAATACACGCGCGACGTACTCGTACAAGCGACCCAAACGACTAATCATTAAAAGACACAGATATTTCATCTGCGTAGTCATCGCATATTTCGATTTCTCCTCTGTCATTCGGCCACTTCAAAGAGCTCGCGTCTTGTCCTTGTGTCCACTCGCTGGTCCCCAAGGGGGGTCCGATTTTTCGTCGCTACACGCCGATTACGCGCAAAATGAGATGTACTTTTTTCCTTTCCAAAAACGATTTCCAATCTACATCTCAAGGCGTCGTTTATTCAACTGAGTTGCCAACTGTAACGCTGGAGAGGAACAAAAAAAAAAAAAAAGAAAAAGGCCACTTTGTCTGTCGGAAATGTATTCTGCCATCGATATTAGCCCGTTCCAATTTCTTCGGTCATTTGAATTATAATTGGAACGAACAAAGGGTTCCGACACGGCTTCGATTCCCGACTGCTACGCGGAATCAAGGATTGACGGTGTCTTGTCAGTTGGTTCACTTCTGGATGTATTTCGACGAAAAGCGACTTTGATTCTGCCCCAGGAATGTGTTTTACAATTTTTTTTCCTTCTCTCTCCCCGTCAATATTTTAAGCCCGGGATGAAATATCACGTGAACAGTTTTTTTGGGTAGTAAGTTACTTCTGTAATGTACAGTACTTTTCCATTCACCCGGTGGATACCTTCTCACAAGTCCAAAGATGTGTGCACAGTCGCCTTTTGCTAATAATAATTATAATAATCAAAATTTGCATTCTTGAAGATTTACCATTTTTCGAATCTTTGTTTCAGATTACAAGAAAAAAGGAAGGCAGATGATAATAAAAAAAAGGAGTCGCACGTTTTTCTCTCTTCTATAAATCCTTCGGCAGAAACGGATCTGAGTGCAGTTTCGTAATAAGTTTTAGAACAGAGGAAGGTCGCCGAAAAAAATGGAAATAAAAAGAGAAGAGAGATGTAAGGTGTGGCGATGCTTAGGTGTTAGGCTCGTAACGTTTGTGATACGCAGGTAAGAATCCCACAGACAGTTGTTAGCGGGGTGAGGTTTAGAATCGAGATGAGGTGATACGACGCGGGCGGTTTGTTATCGCGTCGATGATCTGTGACATTTTAGAAAAAAAAAAAAAAATCCCTTACAAAGCAAGACTATGCGACGACATATAATCCGACACCTCATCTCGGATATAAAGGTGTTTGGAGGAAGCACCTTGACGATATACTCCGATAAGGCTTTTATTGAGTAGCACGCGCGCCATCGTGTACATGGCGAGATATATTTTTAATGAAACATTTATGGCGCTGGGCATAGTCAAGAAAACGATTATGCCTCGAAGTTGGTAAAAAAAGGTACTTCCTAATCGAGATAAGCAATCGCAAAAATGCGCAAATATAAATATCTTGCTTTAGAGTTTCTTTCAGGCCGAAATAATAAAAGATGGAAAATTTCTCTTTGAAATGTTAATTGCAAATTTATCGTGTGTGAAATTAGAGAAGAAGTGTGTGAGATCTAGGTTCAATCATGTCGAGTCTCGTTTGTTCGTGTCCGAGTGCTTGATTGTTCATCGTTTCTTATTTCCAGATATCTTTCTTTGACTCAGCGAAAGGAGATAGCTCTTACCACCCAAAATAACATTATAATGGTTCACATTTATCAAGTAATTAATCACCATCTTTAAAGCTATTAAATTCGATTACAGTGAGGCCGATTAGCATTCAACATCCCAGAGGTGAGATTTGGAAACGATTCAATCAGCAGAAAAACTCATCTTCGTCCTGGCTGCAATCAATGTTAGTCAAGTCAGTAGTTAAGATCCGAGATAAGCGCAGGACTCCGCAAATACAGATGTTATCTCGGGGGAATCACAACAAATCATAAAAACAGGCAAAGGCGATGCTCGTCCCCGCTGACTTTTAAATAGTCAGGATCAATCAATCTGGAGGACCGCAAAGGATTGTGGCAATTACAAATTGTGAGTGTCGAGTGTGGCCGTTGTTACACTATTAGAACCAAAACGAATGGGAGATCAGGTTGACGCGATAATTTGTCGAGTTTCGTAATTGATACGTCACGGGGCCGAAAAAACAAAGACAAATCGGTGTTTTGGAGTACGGGCGGGTAAATTTCGAAAAAAGAAGGATGGAGGAACGCGTGGTATGTGAGGGCGTTGGATAGCTCTGCGTTGTCGATGTCGATGAAGGGCTCCGAAAAGATAGAGACAAATCCATTAGTCGCGAGCGCGGATTGAGCAATAAACCAACCGGGAGGTAAAGTCAGTTTCCTCCGGCTTTTTCGAGGCGAGAGGTACCCTCGGCTGAGTCTGCTCGGCCCGCATTTCCGTACAAGATGTCGCGCCGATAAAACGGGCCCCCTCGCCTCTGCCTGTTAGTCGACCCTTCGAGCAATTCATTTGAACATTCCCTGAGGTGGTCGCGCGACAAATTACTTTCCCCAAACTCCCCAAGTCCCGAAAAGCCTCGCTATCTTCGTTGGTCGATCTCGGTTTTCGCTCGCTCATCTTTTCAGTATCTCGACTCTTGTAGTCTGCAAGTCGTGTCGCATCTGCGATGATCGGAAGCACAGTTTTCTCTGTCCAGCTTCGTTTTTAGAATTAAGTTCCATTGAATCGTGACCTGGATAAAAAAACATTCGAGTTTCTTGTGATTGCACAAATCTGAATTAATAACTTGTCGAGTATAACTTGTATAATATCTCTGTTCCGTTCATGTGAAACTGTTCGATAAAAACGTACAAAACAATTTGTGGAATTGTATAGAATTTTCGCCAACTTCAAGCCAATGCAATAAAATCGATAAAACTTTTATCGAGCTGTAATATTTGCTTTAATATCAATTCAATATCTCAACTGTTGGGAAACTGTTTCTATTATTCATCGAAACTCAAACAGACGTTATATTACTTCAAAGAAATTCCATGACTCAAAATCATTAAATTTTTTTTCTCTTTGGAACAATATTTAACGTTGATAATTTTTTTAATCTCGCGTGATTCATTTGTGTGATTTCAATTTCAGCTATGAGTCTGCTGCAAAATTTTTGTCAACGACAAAAATTTGTTAATATTTTTTTTACAGGAACATGAATCGCTTGATGGTGACGTTTGAATTCTCGGCAGGCAGTCCCAAGACGAACAGCTTCCGGAATCAAGCAGTACATATATCACAGGAAATCTCGAGGACATCTCGAAGCACGTTTGTCACGTCGAACCAAGGTGCATCTTTCTAATATGTTTGATGTCAAGTCAATTAACGGAGAAGATGAAGCAGTCCGGACACCCCATGATTCAAAATTTCTTTCGACTTTTGCTACAAGAAAGTTATACACGGTGAATGAGAAACTTGTGCATCTATTTCGTTGTCCTCGGCGTCACCTTTGTGACGCCTGATTTTCATCACAAAGATTTATCGACAACGAGAAATGTACAGTTTCAAAAGCGGCATTGACACTATTAATTTGTTCCCAAATTTGGGTAAATATTTCGACTTGCTCATCGGTTCATCTGGCGAAGATAAATCAAAAGTTTTTAGATCACACCGAATTCATATAAAGATGAGATGTAAAATATGGACATTGGGAGAAACAAAAAATAAAAAGGAGCAAATCATGGCGACGGGGAAAAGTGGTCAGAAGAAAGTTGTGTGTGTATTGGAATCATTAAAAATTAATTCAGACTTGTATATCTCTGGGAACAAAAAGGCTGGTACTACCGCAGAGCGCTCGAATTCATTATGCTGTTCTCGCTTTCGAACCGTCGGGTCCCATATCGTTTACCAAATATTTGAATTTGTCATCATAGGCGCAGACAATGAGCGGCAGGCATCTCGCATTTCGTTGCCGGCGAGCAACTTTAATGAAAGCAACACTTAAACGATGACCACAAACTCAGCTGAAGAGCCGTTTCATTGACGGGCGACCCGCGTGAGGATGACTCTGTATATTTTCGCTCATTCTCCGGGCTATTATTTGTGCCCTCGCTATTGTCGTTTCTCATAGCGCACAAGTAATAACGGGGGTCCTACACGATGTCGCGAGTTGCGACACACAACTCTACACTTGCGACGCCAAAGGGGGCGGTGCCGGCGTTCCCTTTCGAACTTCGCAAACCGGGGTACCTCTTCGACGTCCACCATAATTAATACCGTCGCGGCTGCACGAGGACATCTGTATTTACGATCACATTATCGAGAAACCGCTCGCGAATACGCAAGTACAATGTGCTGTAACTTTTAACCCTTTGAATTTCTCTCGCCGTGTTATTACAATTATTGTAAATCATCGTTCAAATTTTCAAATCGTCATCAATTTGATGTCCATCGATTTGGTCCGACGAAGGAACGAATAAAAAGTCCCAGACAAAATTCACGATGAATTTTTTTAGATGAAAAAACGAGAACAAAAATTTGAAAATATACATGAGTTGGGTTTTTTTTGTTTGGAAGAATCCTGAAAATAAAAAGTGCAACATTGTTGTAAGGGATTCGAAACACATTCTGAACGAAAAAAGTAAAGAGGAGGAAGAAGGAAGATAAGAAGTTCACGGTGGAAGGTGGATGATAGAGAGGTGGAAAAGGGTCGCCCACGCACGTGTAAAATAATTGCACGCGCGATATTCCTCCTCACGAGTTGGTTTCTACATTCCGTGTGTGCGCGCTTTCGCATCTGCATGCGCTCTTGCAATGAGAGAAGGAGACGAAAAAGATAGCGAGCGACGAAAGGGGGAAGGAGAAGAGGAGGAGAAAAAGGAGGTCAGAGGTCAGCTGTAGTCGACGAAGTAGACACGACGCCCACCAAACGACACCCACGCGAAAGAATTCTTTCTATCGTTTCTTCCCTTACTTTAGATATACCACTTTTCCGTCCGTTACGCTTTTCTTTCGAAAAAAATCAGTGGGAGTTCAAAAATTTCCATCTCGAATATTCAGATGGATATAATACATCATCCGATGTACCGACGTTTAATTATTACAATAGCTCGGAGAAAGGAATTTTTTCAAGTTGTATAGAAAAATTATTATGAAACAGATGAAATTTTTATCGACGTTTTTGAAGGTTGAAAAAAATTTGGACTTGAAAAAACCTTGCGATGGAACCTTGATTTTGAACAATGGAATAATTTAATCTATCAAACAAAAGACCAATTAGCATGATATTTATTTTTGTGCAACAAAAGAACGGAGTGAAATGCCGTTTCATTGGGAATTCGATGTTAAAACTCGTTGGTATAGATGCAATGATATATTTCGATGCTAACGATACGGTTATCGTCGAGATCAAACATTTTTTTATTTAGGTTATTATTCACAATTCAACGAGCTTCTTCAGGATGAGAAAAAAAAGGCATTTCGCATTCTTTATTTTTGATACTATCGGTTCAACATGTCAATTAGATTAAATCTTTTCATTGCTTAAGTATTTATTAACAGTATCAAATTTTCGTTATTAAAATTATTTATTCTTTTATTAGGTGGATTTATTACCCAGATTGTACGAGTCGATAACTCGGTTAAGTATTTTCATCCATCATCGCTAATTCCCTTAAAATCAATCTCATAAATTTTCATCAGTGTGTCAATTAAAATTCCAGAAAGTTGAACTCACATTTGCATCGACAAATCTGTAACAAATCCTATCGGTGACATCAAACGCTATGAAAAAGTAGCTAATCAAAAAGTAGCGGAGCAGCAAAAAAAACGCATTTCCGATCACGTCAATTCGAATTAACGTTCGCTCAAAAACAATTTTGTGTGAGCCCACGATTAAGAAATAATTCATCTCATCAGCTGCTATAAATTTTAATAACTTTTTTTTAATTAAGTCTTTTTTGTCTTCAATTTGTGGCTTCTGTGTCATTATTGATTATACATTTACGTTGATCTTTCTTCGATTTTCTTGTGTACATTTATATATATAAATATAAACGATTACGTCATTCCAGGTATGGTGAAAAAATTTAGCTGGAGGCTGATGGTCTCATGTAAATTAAAACTTTAATGAATCGATTTAAGATTATGAGGACATTTCATGAATGAACATGGATGCTCGCGCTAAAAATAAATTTCAGAGCTATTAATCATTTGTTGATATAATTACGCATTTAAATTATTGCTAATCATTTCCCACAACACAGCGAATCACGACTAAATGAAGTCAATCCTTTTCATACAGCTTCTGGGATGAAATTGTCACCAGTCACACAAGTTGAATCACCTTAACGATCGGCATCCAGAGACGAGTTTATATTTCAAAGAATGATTTTGTATTTAGCAGATATCTTCGATTCACACTGTACATCATCTTTTATTTGAAATAAGAATCTTGTTTCTTATCCGTTGCAATCTTGGAATGCATTTTTTTATTTGCACATTTTATAATGAAAATATTTTTCATCGGTTACAATGTTTGTTTTATAACTTTCATGTATGCAAAATATGGAAAAAAATTACAATAACTGGTAGTCATAACTTTTAATTTTTTTTCTTTTGTAAAAAATGAGGATTGTAATTGATATCCCTTTGTATATAACTTACTAACATTTAATATTTAATATACAGGAACAATGACAAGTATTACGTGAAGTCATGAAAAATTCACATCATAGAGTTATATCGTAACTATAAATCGTGATCATTTGATGACCAACAGAAGCTCATTTGATTAATCATGAACAGAATGTATGAATTTGCACGTAAATTTGCGTCCTTCAGATTGACTAATTGGCGAATAAAAATTATTATTGCAGTCGTCAAAAGTTTAAAATAAAAATGATTCATTGGCGATTAGTTTGTTTACAAATTGAGGTAGATGTTCTCATTATCAAAAGGTTAAGAAAAATTTGTAACTTATATGGAACTAATATACAGTCGATATTGGTTGGAATAAATTATACTGTAGCTTCATCTGTTCTGTTATATAAAAAACATATATTTTTTGCAAATATTTACATATCTATAAATTCCTTGATAAAAGAGAAAGTATAATTTTATCAATTTGTTTTTCTTGTAATAAAATATTATAAAAATAGAATTTAAATATTGATATTATTTGAATGAATATAAATTTTCATTCATATGAATAAAATATAAATTCTATCGTTTAAATTTCTGATAATTGAGGTTCTTTTAAAAATTGTTAAAATTTTTATCAATAATTTTCAGAGTTAGACTATAGACTATACCAATTTTGAAGAGTATTTTCGTGCATTCCTTTGGAAAGTTGAATCGCGTTGTAACGCGCAGTTACAAGTTTATATGGGCGTTTTTATGTCAAATACAATTCGATAGACGAGCACAATAAGAAAAGGAACATGAATCGTGGACGGAGAATGAATTCGGGCGGAGCATGTGCACGTTTAAGACATTATACTATGAAAGAAAGGATGAGAAAGAAATCGTCGAGTGTTTATGAGTAGGCCAAGGAGCCATCTCGAGCGCGCACGTATCAAATTACCGAAAATTCTAAAGACCGCCGCCGACGTCGACACAGGTCCTGACTTCTCATTCCTTTTCCTTTCTTTTCGCAGGCCTATTTTGTATCCTCTTTAATTGTTGCCATTGCATATTCTTTGTATATCGCACAACACACTCGGCAACACAAAAGTCGCCCGAGCAGTACCACAGCACTACTTGAAGATTTTTATTCCATCTTGATTAATGGTGTTTGAATATAAATGATCATATCAGAATGAAAAAAAATGATCGCCGAATTTCAAATCGTATCGAATTCAATTGAGGAGAGTATGAAATCTTTTGATGGTCAATCAAGAAAAAGCTCTCTGCTAGTAAAAAAAGGCCCCTCACCTTTTCAACTATAAGCTGAAAAGAGTTTCGTATAATGACAACGGAAATTGCATCTCATTGATATTTTATGAGCCTGAATTAGTTGTCGAACTTTTGGTGCCATCCAATGTTCGGCTCAATGCAAAAAGTCCCGATAAAAAATGGCGCCTAAAATATGTTTACCAATGCCGAATTGTGGCCCGACAAATGGATCGAATTTTCATATTTCAATCTTTTCCAATTGTGCTTGAATGGCAAGTTAATGGTCAGTGTATTAGATTACGTTTCGTATTCGCATCGGCTTATGAGCTTCGGATGACAGGAGGCATTATTTTCTTTGACGGAAACGTCGCAGTGATCCGAAAATCATGATTGCAGTGTGTTATACAAAAGAGCAGATTAACCGAAAGATATATATAAAAGAGTGGATGGTTTAGTTTCACTCCGGCATGGAAGTTGGTGTTTTTCTCGGTTGACTTGAAAAGTTATGTCCGAGTCGGGAAAGACATATCTATAATCTTCTGACAGCAGCTTCATCAAAGCTTCAAAACCGCAATCAAACATTTTAGGACACAATTTTAAAATCACAACCTTGTTTCCAGAAATTATGTTCAGCCAAAAATGATTTGAAGTAAAAAATACAAGCCTTGAGAAAAAAAAAAAAAAAAAGAAGAAAACATTCCACGATACAAAAACTGATGTGCACGCTACTGTTAATTAAACTGATTTCAATTTGAATTTTTGATGTTGGAATTGATGTACGTCAAATTTTTCTTTTTACAGAACTGACCTGATCGAATCGAGTACAAAAGCTAATCTAAGGATCCATTCATGGAAGATGTAAATGCAGTCAAAAGGAGGGGTTTGGCTGGTGATTCCTGGAGGAATCTGAGGACTGCGTGGGATATATTTTTTCCGAAAATACCGCTAACTCATCCGGTGACGTTTCCCGCGACATGGACGGCTCGTGTTCGACGCGAATGAGACTCGCAGATTCAGGTAGGCAAACCAGTCGTATGGGAGTCTCTAGAGTCGGCGATAAATAACGAAGGAACGAGGATGAGGATGCGGGTGACAACAGTCAGAAGTCAACTGCGAATAGCCAGAATGGCGCTCTCTCAGGACCGAAGAGTGTGGTCACTTTTCGCAGCGTTTTCGACGTGCGCACGATAACGACGAGAGGCGTGATAAATGGCCCCCGGACCGGCGGAATGGCGGATATAAAAATTCGAAAAGCAAAAAATCACGCGCGACGACAAGATATACGTATTTTTGCCCAAACAACTGAATTCTAATCGTAACCTTTCACTGGGCTCAATTTATGGCCCAAAAGCCCGTTGTCAGTCAAATTAACGTATATCACATTATTTGATTAAGCGCGCATGCCAGCAGATTGATTGTCCTGATATTGCGATAGTTAAGCGAGTAATTTGAAGAGTGATGTAAGGCTTCGAGGATTTTGTAACGTGCCGGCATTTTGGTAGCTGTGTATGATGCATCCTGATGGCGACAGTATATTAAAAGTGAAAGAGCCTGAGACCTTGGGGTGAAGTCGATGCAAAACTTATTTCAGCAGTGCGTTTTGATTAATGTGGCCGCGTAAATAGCTTGTAGTTAATTTAAAATCTTTTAACTTATAATGAAACAGTTAATCAAAAATACAATGCAACGAACAATTTTTTCCGTTTATCTCCATACCGGTGAACGAAATTTTAAATATCTCAAGTAAGATTAAATTGAAAAGCAATCTTTTCAGTCGCAAACTTTTTACTAAATCATGTAACTCAAAATTGTGCAATCTGATCTTATATCAGTAAACAAACAGGTAGTTGATGCCTTTGCAAAAATAAAAGTGGATAAAACTTGAAAAAAATTTAATCAAATTTCGTGTCTCTACAAAAAAGCAAAGTTACAAATTGATTATGAAGTTACCTATATTTTGATAGGGGGATTTGATAGAGGGAATTGTAATTGGGTAGAATAAACGTTGAGTGCGAGTTCATTCGTCAGATATGGTGACACGAATGAGCGTAAAAAGTCGTGAACAAGCATGAAATGGTGAAGAGCGATCTGTAAGGATGATGCTTGACAAAGTTCTCTGACAATGAAAGAACGATAGATCGTACAGAAGACACTGATTCATCAACCGCTGAGCGCTTAGTTAAATTGATTCGTCGACACGACTCTTCGAGGCCAACACCCACTTAACGCATTAGCGCTGACAATAGAGACGCGCTACGCTTAAGTAGCGCGAGCGCTCGCGATCATCTTGCTTTTGTACAAGTTGTTAAACACAAATAAAGGACTGTCGCGAGCAGAAGGGTGCCGGGTATTAACTCGGATTACAATGCTAAGTCTCCCGTCTGACGTCATAATCTGGAGAAATATTCGGCTGCCGACACACATCTTAATTCTCATCTGAGATATCTGTCGCTTTTATCCAGATTTTGTTTCCTGTATTCTGCACGTGTTCGCCAGTGGTTCTGTAAACAAACAATCCTTGTTCCACGCGTTTGTACAAAATGTTTGTCAAATACAATGAAATGAAAGAAACGTGTATAATCGGATGACAACAAGTGAGAATGAATGTTTCGACCAAACAATTGATGACTTTGAAATCAGCGCTGAAATTGTGAGAGACACACTGGCGAGATGAATTATGGAGATAGTAATTGGATTTGATATAAAATGGCTTTTAATTATGTTATATGCCAGAAAAAGTTTTATATCACAAAGATGTGAAATTCAATAGTCTGTAAATGGATGAAGCCCAATGATATCTATCCCTTTCCTGACCTCTGACAAGATTTAGATCCCCCGAACATACACCTTGAAAAGATTTTGTTTCCTCCAGTCTAAACTCCACATTCTTTCTGAATTAACTCTTTTTTTTTTGTTCTGAATAGTTAATGAGTTTATGCATTCTGAAATATATTATATCTGAGATTGATTGCTTCCCACTGATCTGTGATTCATCAAAAAAAAAGGTGACGTGCTGACTTAAATCCATCAACATAAATAAAAAGCAAACTTTTTGCATTATTCTTTCGCCTCATTTGCAGGCAAAATGTTCTTGTAATCGTACAAGCGAAATCATCGCGCATTACAAGTTAACCCTTGACAGTCTGGGGCGGCGGAGTTGAATGCAGCGCTCTTAAATTTCGCGCGGCGTTTCCTCTTCACGCGGGACTACTCGATTACCTCGGCCCACTCGATTCTGTCGGACCTACATAGCAAGCGATATTCGCAGTAAGGCCGTAGCAACGCGCGAGGGAGAGAAAACGAGTCGTACCAAGTATCCGTGACAAGATACTAGATTCACGCGGGACGGACCACACAAAGACGACGACTATGGCGGAGAAGGAAACGAGGAGAGAGGTGTGGGCCCGAAAGTCCCGTGCGCCCGATATCTCGCGGCAGCCAGGCGTGAGGACGACCTTATAACCGTCCGAGACGCTGTGGTCGCGCATTATTCGTCCAGAGCCGAAAAGAAAAAGCAACAACAGCATGGGGGGCGCGGGGCTCAAGAAACGGGATCGAAGACACGCGGCGACCACCACGGTGCCCGCCGTCGCATCATTAATGTTTTATTATTATTCGCTCGATCGGATCCAAAATTTTTGACTGCTCTCTGCACTCATCTATACCGCCATCTTCGAAAAACCCCTTGCGTTCATCAGCATTGGAATTTCACTTCATAAAAATTCTTCGATTCCTGTATGTAGTCATCTTCATGTAGATATTTGCAATCGATTGAAAAATATTTAAATGGAATGAAAGTTGCATTTTTGCTGATTGAAGTGATGTCTGACCGAAAGTTCAAGTTTAACTGAAAGTCGATAAGAGATTTCTATGATTGTTAAAAAAAAGTTCCTTATCAAAAATAATATTAAATCAAAAAGCGAAAATCATGCAGAGGCTTTGAGACGCAAAAAGTGAACATGAAAATGAAGGTGTATAATTTAAGAGCAATGATTAGATTACCGTGCTTAGAACATCGATTGGTCGCGCTGTGCAAGAAAAAAAAGGAAAAAGAAAATAGCACATAACTTCAACGAGGAAAACACCTTTAGTACCATCGTCATCCGTTACTCGGCAAAGATAAACGCCTGACACGAACTAGGAAGTTGCGATAAACAGGGAGCTTGTTTCTAGATAAGGTGCTACGGCCAACGCCGTTTCATTATTGTGCTATATCAATTAGTGGTGTTAATTATATTATTAATCTGAACACTTAGATGCAAACACTTAGAGGCTCCTCGAGTGTCTTCCTCAATAGTAAACGTGTTATATTCTTTTCACATCAGATTACGCGACAAGATGGGTGTCAAATTTTTATTTGATTGCAACTATATAACTTAATTACCGAGCGTTTATCTCAAATGTCGGTGTTCCTATTAAGATTTCTTTTTCGACTGATTGATTCATCGTAGAAGAAGAATCTCTAGATTTGATAATCAGCCGAAATTGGCCTGGAATATCGAAACAAGTTTTTACCTTTGACTGGTAGGAAAAAAAAATTTTTTCCACAATTTGACTCTAGTCACAATTTGCATTCAATTTTATAAAAACAGTAGATTTATCTGAACTATCATCTGGAGCTGATCGCCATTAATAAAATTGTTATAATAGTTGGAGAGAGGCACCCATAAATTGTTGAGATTTATGCTAATAGAAGAGTCGAGACTGAAAATTCAAACGGTGGTGTCAGCTTTCATTGAAAAAACGACCAACAAGTGACAAATTTCTGATCGTTAATTCGGGTTGCTCGAGTTAACGACACGTAAGCGGTAGAAGCTAAGTCCGGCGGATTTAGTTCTATCGTTGGCTGCGATCGGTCTGACAGGACGACGAACCACCCAGTTCCGTTGTGGTCTTCGCAACCGTAGGGGTTGGGACGGAGGTGACACGGTGGGAACGTTGAATTCCAAGCTCGTCCTGATCGTGAAGAAAACTGGACAGAGAGACGAGATGATCGAAGGCCCGTTCGGAAGGATTACAGGTTTACGGAGAGATCGAGATCTGAAGCTACGGCGCAGATAGGACCGATGGATGATTCGACGGTTCCCACACGTCGCTAATTAATCGATCCGGCCAATCGCCCGGGGATCCGTTCGACCGTTTGTAAGGAGACTTGCAATTTGACCTCTCTTTGCTAATTTAGTGAATATTTAGAGTTTGCCTACGGACAATGATTTGTTCAATTTTCAAAAATTATCATAAATCTACACAGCCTAATAAATAAAAATAAAAAAAAACAAAGTTATTTGTTTAGCAAACCAACAAGGAAAAAGGATTGTATTGTATCTTTGAGAAAAAATGAATGGCTATTATTAAACGATCATACAAATTTGATGATTTGTAATGAAACAGTGGAAATGACACGAGAGATCTCGAGATTGTTCGCCCTCCACAGCAACTGGCTACTATTGTACGCGCACCTGTCCTCTGACAGATGACAATATTGATATCCTTGTTGTCATCTCACACGTGTCAAACCCCGTGTCATTTGGAAGTGACATGGAGAAAAAAAAGATGTCGAGTGGATAGAGTTGTTGCGCGCGTGTGCAAGGGTTACTTTTGTTGATGGACTTCAATTTGGAGAGGTCAAAAAATACTAATATAATTACTGTAACTATAAGAACAATTATGATAAATTTAGTAAAAATGATGGGCGAAATAAAAAATTGATAACACTAATAGGAATTTTGTTTGGTTTGATTGATCAGTTTTAGGTTTTATTGAGGTTCAATGATTGGGTGCAAAATATTGGATTACAATGAGCTTGGAACGTGTCAATCATGATTTTAAGCAGCTGGGGTAAAAGGAGTAAGAATGGAGGAAGAGGAAGAGGAATAAAGAGTTTGGGAGATTGTCGTCAGTACAGAACTCCAACAGCATGCACTATAGTGAACAGGGTGGTCGCCCATCATTTCACTGCTGAAGCTACTTTCGGCGAACATATCTCTCGAACCATGCGTGCACGCTTCGCTTCAGCACACCGTTCGTCTTCCATTGACACTCGACGTTGTTACAACCTTACATCTACCTGGGAGCGTGTGCACTACAACATTACTCAAAATACAATAACTGATGTTGAATTTCAGGTATAGTAAAAATAATAAAATGATGTTGTATGAGACGAACCTAAAAAAAGAATTTATTTTATTTTCATTAAGTTATATTGTAGTAGTATATATAGTTGAATACAGTAGGAGTTGATTTAAAGTTTTTTGTCAGATCTGAATTTCAATATTTGAAATTGTATTTAAATGAGTTTTGTGACCCTTCTGGAATTAGTTTAACAAATTTGAATTTGTAGACATCAAAAGTAGCGCTCCCTTGTTGCAACTGTTAGTGGTATTAATCTTTCTTCTGATATGATCACGTCACCTTAGTGAATAGAATATCAACCCACGTAAAGAATCGTCGATCTAAAAAAAAATGTTCTAGTTCAAAAAGGGTAGTTTCCTTTATTCTACAAAAGTTTTGATTTTGAAATGTTTTTGAAATTTTTAATTTTTATTGTTACAATTTTGAATAACTCAGATATGATTTTTCTACGTAGTTTGAAATAGTTCGGTCCGTGGGAAAATAATTTTTATTGAATCCTCAAGATTTATACTTAGTATTATGATAATTCCGTTTTGAATCATTTTGAGCGATGAAAACAGAAGATATGCTTCTTATGATAAAAAGTCATTTCCAAAACAAGCGAGTAGCACAAAAGGAATAGACGACTCTTTATTATTTGAATTTTGAAAACATTATGACACGTCAAGAGAATGCACGTTTCTCTAAGATTTATAGAAATACCTCGTGATATAAATGCCTTGTATTAAAATGATATTGAAACAAGCACTGTTCTGGTTGAAAAAACATTCCTATTTGAATTACTGCGTTCCTTCTTGTGTTCCGCCGTTTTTGAGAAAAGAGAGATCTCGCTGCGAGGCCACCCACTCGGAAACCTTTTCAGTTTACGGGATACGTGACAACAATTAACAGTATAATGTCGCATCTCTAATACACATCTGATAAGTGCATAGAGTGCAAACATGCATATTTCTAACATAACTCTAGTATCTGTTCAAAAAAAAAAGATGTTTTTGAATCTTGAAGAATTTGCAACAAGTGAACTATTGGTACAATTGCTGTACATCTGACATTTTATGAAAATTTACTCGATGTCAAAATCATCATCTGTTACTTTATTCCAGCGAAGTAATAACGCCTCGACATCTGCAAACACGAGCATATACCTGTGAGATACGTGAAACGCCACGCATGATACATTTTAGATTCTTTCAGACAAGTGAGATTCAGAGGCAGATGTTGTACGGATTAACATCTGCGCGACCAACAATTGTTGCTCGAAGGAGTTCCAATCACAGCGGCGTGTTTTTAGGATCCATCGTCGGCGGATGTCTCGGAATTTTTGTTCTCCCTCTTTGACGTTTCACGCTGACTCTCGAGCGGCGTTATCAGAAAGTCCAATATCAAATCACCCTTCGAAATTTCATGACACGGGGCTATATAAAAGCGATTGACGTCAGAAACAACTTAATAATCTGGCGTAAATTATTTGGCAGCGCTGAGATGGGACGGAAACAAGGGAGAGGGGCCGATTTTGCGAGGAATAATGCGAGAGGTTGGGAAGCTTTCTTTCACTGCCCCGACGACTCTTACTGTTAATAATGTATTTTAAATATAGGCATGTACTCAAGCAACACAAGAGACGCGTGCTTGGCATAGCTCAACTCATTGTGGGCCCAGCACGAGGCCCTAAGGGGTCTCGCATTGGCCAGCGAAGGTGGGATGGGGACAGGCAGGGACACGGAGGCCCCGCGTCGTATGGACAACAATCACATTCATCGAGAGCCTCACAATACTAATCATAAAGACGCCGCCTATTATGGCGTCCGCCGAATATTGCGGACACGGTTCTACTCAATTGGAATATTACTTTACGGGCCGAGCCGCTATCGAAGAATGAAATTTATATTCTTTTGTCGCGTAACGTCGTCGATTGGCAGTCATGCCTTTAAAAATATCGCATGCTATTCATGCATTAAATCGCCAATAATGTTCACGTATGAACGTGATACGCGACAAAAAAAGTGAGAGACGACAAAAAATAGTCTCCTTTGGACAGCTAATTAGTTTTCAACATTCTTTTTTCAACCATTTTTCTTTATAAATCTTTTCTGTCGTGGATTCATTTTTTTGCGCTGGTTAACATGACTTGAAATATTTATTGCATGATCTGTCATATTGATGATAGAGAGAGAATAAGAAAAATACATTTCCAGATGAAAACAATCCATTTTATTTATAGAAAATGAATTATTTCTTTGAATGATAAAGTATGAGATGAAAGTGAAATTTTACAAATTTTCATTTTTGGGAACTGTCTTGGATTAAAATAATCAAGTCCAAATATGACAAAAGCAACTTATTAATGGACCTCGTGAGAGAAAGATATTTTCACGCGATAGCCAGTGAAACACTCGGTCAACTCGACTTGACACCATTGACTCTAATAAGATGCATCCCATTTGGTGTCTTAGTTTGATACCCTGAACTGAATAGCCAATCTTACGGTTTCTCTCTGTTACAGAAAGGCGCAGAAAAAGCGAAAAGCCGGAGACGTAGGAGAGGACCCCTGCGGAGTAGCATACGGTAGCCACCCAAAGTGTACCCCGCTTGAGACCACCGTGACAATTCTTCACAGGGTTTCGTTCTTTTTGTTAAAAAAGAAGTAGAAATAGTGAGGAAAAAATTGGCTTGGGATGTAGGAAAAATCGAGCCGACCGTCTGCCCTTCGCCATAGAATCCGAGCTGAATGTGTGTATATAAATGTTGCCAGCCGGGTGATACACTCGGCTCGTCATTGTCCCCTTTGAAGAATTCGTGAAGAGCCAGCAGAAGTGGCGGACATTGTGAGGCGAATCGAGGAATCGCTACCTAAAGGCACGAAAAAAATCGCAGTTACAATTATATGCGAGCGTGTCGGGCGTGAAAAGGAGATTTGTAGCTGAAAAATGATCATTTGTGATGCAGCGACCGGACGCTTTTGTCGCGCGCCTCAGAGTGTTGTGTGGTTGAGGGACACACTTTGCAAGACTCTCTGGTGTATCGATTTAAGGCGCCCCTTTCACGCTCATGGGCGCCAGGGCGGCTTTTCATGCCGAAAGACCGGTTGTCGCGCGACCATAATAGAACTCGAGATCCCATCAGGACCTACGTCATTAGAGCCCAATCCAAAATGCGGTTACCGTATAACACCGTTTAGAAGTAAATACTCTGGATTCCAGCACAATCCGAGGGCCTGGAAGATTCCACGTCCAATAGACAGAGGACGAAGATGGAAAATTATAGAAGGCGAAGGGATCGTTTGGAAACAATTTATTGGAGCAGAGAATATAAGAGAGACGGCGGTGTCTAATTGTGCGCACTGCGTGCCGCGCTATCGAGTTCGATTATCGTCTCAGCACTTGTGGGGGATAGGTCAGAGAGCTGTCACTCAAATGGTCGCTGCCTAGCTACCCTTCCATTAGTTCGCCATTTGACCTTGTTGCTTTTTAATTGCTAAATTGATGCCAATTTTGTGAGAATCAAGCTCAATTTTTATCTCCCCCGTGAATTCCATCGTTGCGATTTATGGGTGCAGTCATGATTCAGTGGTCTACATTCTTTGCACAATTTCGACGTCCTAAATATCTCGCCAATCCGTTCCAACTTGGAAGCAAAAGTAGTACTTTTTGGCTGGTTACGTTAATGACTCGACAGCAGCTTCCCAAAAATAAAACATAAGACTCGTCGATTTGAGTCTAGACCAATTATAAGTTAATACCGAAATTGCAGTCGTAAATCTTGGGAATACGCTTGGAGGCGCTAGCAGTCAGGGAAGAAAACGTCGACCTCTCAGCGATCAGGTTTACCAGGAAGTCAGCAAGTAAACGAGAAACGTGTCCGATCGCTACTTGTGTGAAGCGTCAGGAGGCGAATACTTTATTCACACGTACGTCGTTCCGAAGATGTTATCTGGTTATAAAATGTTTTGTTTGCTGCTTTCCAATCTTGTGAGAGACCCGTGTGGTTTCGTGAGCTGACTTTACTACCTTTGTGGTGTGGTAGCCAAAACCCATAGTTTCAGATGTTTGGAAAAGGTAACTGTCAAATAAATTATGCCGGCAAAATTGAACAATATAATTTTCGTTTGCATCAATTCGGACAGTTTCTATTTCAGTCAATGACATTCTGCCAATAGTGTTAGAGATTCTATCTTTGATGAATACATCATACGGTGCATTGGTCCCAGCGATTCGGGTTTCTGCTTTGCTAGACAATGGAAACAACGAGTTCCTGACTTTTTGATATGTTTATGTGGAGAACCAGCTAGGTCTTGAGAACATTTCACCTAACTGTGAGAAAAATAACCCTCGGACTAAATGATTCGCCAAAAGTTTCCAATAAAAATTTCATAATTGGTTCCGAGCAAAGATCGGTCGAAATGATAACTGTCGCTTTGCCGGGACGAGTTGAATTTCGGTAATAGAACATCTTAATAACCCGGTCGGGTAACGACTACTCGTGTTATGAAAAAAGATAAATTGTTATCGATAATAAAGGCGAATTTGGCGGAGTGCGTTTCATGGGAAAACGCTCTTCGGAGTCTGAAATTTGGGTTCACGAGGATGATGAGTTTTGGCACAGGGCAAAAATCCTGGAACTTATAAAGGGAACGAACCGAGGCAACATAAAAGTAGCAGAAAATGACTGGTACCATCGAGGGGGAAGTCATAACCCCACTGGGTAATTGGACGTTCCCACTTTTAATTGGCTATACTCGACGGGCCGGTCGGGTTGTTAGGCGTTATACTGTGTAACGCTGTAAACGCTTTTACTGGAAGTTGGATCAGATTTAGACACGAAGCAGTGAGCATCTTTTTCGGCTTCCCGAGGAGCGCGTACCGTTTATGACGACCGGGAAGAAGAGAAGCAGGTTGGCGACTTGGCGCCAATTATACGTATCAGGGAGGAACCCACGAAATTAAGCCTCGCGGCTCGCTCTTCTCTTTTTGCCTCGGCTTTTCCCGATTACCGGGCCCGTACGGTCTCTGACCGAGTGCCCAAAGTCTAGCGCCTACCATATAATTGTTACGTTGATGTTCAATAGTCGCTCGGATCTATTCGCAGACGCGACGGATATCTGCTCCTTTAAAAAGGTCCCTCTTTTTCATAAAACTCATGGCAGCTAGAATATCCCACGTAATGTCCCAGACGATGGCGAATGTGGGCACCAACGCTCTATAATTTAGAATAATTTAATTATACGTATCGAGGTCTCGCAGTTTGGCAGCAATATCATTATTATAGGTACCAATGTGTGGCACAGGTTTACACGATTATACCCGTGTTCGGAGAATTAGATTAAAACTGTCACCCTGGAATTTCGTCGGAAATCCATAAGATTTAAGATTTATCAATTTCGATTTGGAGTCAACGTTTCCGATCCCGGGGTCCTTTTTCGATTTAAATTAGTAATTATAGATCATGTTTCTCAATTTTTAAGGTTCCGAAGCAAATTAATGGCTACAGGTGGCACAGTGCAAAGCAAATGGGCCCGTTTAATTATAGACCGCGGGGTAACAGTGTTTGGGTTTTTTTCAGTAACACAAAGTTTTGTCCAAGTTTTTCTTTATTCGGCTCGTGAAGCGGATCCGTAGAGGCCCATAACAATGGCACTTGAGTTTTTAATTTATCTTCTGCCAGTTTTATTCAATTTTGTTCGTCTTTGTATTCGTTGTGAATTGTGTGTTGAATAAAGAGCACTGTTTCAATGAATATAATATGTACTTTTCCTACGATAAATCAAGTTATTTCTAATAAACGGGCGTCGATGTCCGATGAAATTTTGAACAAAAACCGAAGTAACATATGTAATTTCAAATGGAATTTCAGCTTACTGAAGAAGCATATCCATCAAAAGGCAAAAAAGTAATATCGCTTCTCCACCTACTGTCAGATAAAAAGAACCTTTTTATGGGCTTCACCAAAAATTGTATGATATATTAATAGACCGAATCCGAGATCGATTAGAAATAATTGACGCGCGTGCTATGGGGTTTTTATGGCCTGGCTAGTAGGCCGATTTCGACACGGTTCTTCAAAGTAACCTCGCTCCTACGAGATGCCCCGTACTTTTATAATCATTTCACGTTTATGCTTGTATCGTTTTTTATAACACTTCGTAAAACACTAAAAGTCGTCTTGACTTTGATAGCGTTGAAATATATAAGTCGCAGGTTAATACCAGAAACGAAATTATGAACCACGGGAAAGTATTTTCTGGCTACCTATAATTTAATCTCCACAGCCCACCTCTCTCTTTGTTGTTTGTGAATGGGACACGTCTTAACTAATCAAATAAAGTAGAATTTCGCAAGTGGAATTGTCATATGTAAATCAGATTGCGGTCTACAAAGTCGTATAAGAGGCGTCTCGAACAGTTTACCGTCCTTTTAATAGAGATTCGTTTTTATAATCTGATTCTAATTTTCAATATCGTAACATTGTATGGGCTCGAATGATTCACCATAATCTTCGAAAATGTTGGCGCACACGATGTTGTTACATAAACATACGCCCATGCTTTTGACATCATTCTATGAGAAATTATTCACCATATCCAAGACTTTATTTTCGAATGTTTTTATTAATTTGTAATGTTTATGGATTATTATTTTTGAAATGTGTTGCAAGATACAAATTGTGTCATGAAATTAGTAGCACTTTTTTTTATCGATTTTGAGGGTATTGGATCAATTCTTTTTGCAAAAGATGCACTTTTTACACTCCTCACCAGAATGCCTATAGTGAAACCGTTTTTCTAGAAATGTCGCTCTGCTCTTTCGTGAATCATGCAATTCGTCACTGCAGTTGGGATCCACTATAGGATACAGGTGGTTGAATTTAATACGTTGAAGAATGAAAATTATAAAAATAAAGACTAGATAAATAATAAATAACTAAATTGTAGAATTTATTTTACTTTAATTTAAGTTAAGTATATCAAAATTAATCTATTTACAGAAATAAATCAATTACCTTAGACATTAAAACAATTGTTTACATAAAATAAAAGGTATTATGATATTCTTTTTTTTTTAATAATGCAGTTTTAATAAGAATTTGTTGGGTTCAAAACTAACTGGCTACTGGAAAAAATCGATTTAATTTTAATAATTCGTAGATAAAACATGATAATAATATATCTTCCTTAATACTCATGTCGATTTGAATAATGTTAGAATCAAATCGGTTTCTAATCATCACTAATTAACATTGATGTCATTAATTTAATAAATATTCAAATTACGATGAAGAGCGTTGGGCATCATCATCATCAAATCATCATGACTTTGATCTCATTCAATTTTTTATATAAAATTTATATAAAAATCTTAATTCGTCACAGCGGCTGGAGACCTGAAACATTTTTTTATTAAAGGGAGAAGAAAAAAATTTGTAATTTTCATTGGTTATTATTTTCGAAATGTTGCAAAACACAAATTGTGTCATGAAATGTCACGAAGTGCATGTGATGGTAAATATTACTTTTAGTTGTGGTTTTGAACGCGTGTTATTCGAGGTGTTATTTTGATAACCGCCATGGGCATTTGTTCCAGGTGTTTCCAGGTGTTCATATAGGCATTTTGAAGGTGGCATCACTTGCTGTGTTGATACCTGGTGCAGTAATTTATTTAGATCTGAGGCAGTTGCCATGGTCTATCCTACGGCATAAAATAATATTTTCACATCATTTATGTTTGATGACTTATTGAAAAGCTTTTGTTAATTCTGGAGAATGCGTTATGAGACATTAGATAATTGAGTAGTTGAACACACTAATCAAGATGTTGCAAAATTTAAATTTTCATCTTTGAATATATAGTAAGTAATGCCTGTGAAAATGTTTAAGATAATTTTTTTATGCTAGGAAAAAAATGCCAGAAGTTGAGTAACTTAATCATGTTTTTCACATTGAATGAAAAAAAAATCGCAAAACTCTATTTAGCATAATAAACAGTTATTTATTAACAGTTACGATTTGTGTGGCTGAAAAGTTTGACTCATTTTCTTTCATGATGCATGTCAATGTCAAAACTTCCGAATCGATTTTGTAATCTCAACGGCATAAACAACTTTTTTTCAGACAAGTTTTATAATTGATGACACAATGTTTGACATGTAATTTCATTAGTAATGACTGATTTTTTGACAGTTGAATGAATATTGTTCTTTTTTGAATGATGATAAATAAATGGTATAAGTGGCTTGATACAATCCACAGCTAATTTTAGACAAACAAGCACCTACTTGACTGAATAATGATTTTGGAACTTTTTATTCGAAAATATTATCGATGATGTAAAAATCAAAACAGTACGCAAACAAACAAAAAATTGCATTCAGCTGAAAATGAATGAACAAGAAAGAAAAAGTGAAACGTGGTAAATAATTTGCAAAATCAAAGTAAACATACATAACTAATCGTCATTTAATTTTTGTGCAATAAAATGCACCTCGAGGTGTTTCTAATCCCACGTAGTCATTAAATCGACAGAACAAAATCATTCAAATAACAAAAATTCGTTACGAAAGGTGTATCGGAAAAATGTTTGTTCGACTCACAACACTGCGTCCGACAATATCGCATTGCATGAAAAAAATGCTGTGCGAGAGTGAAGTGCGCTATAAAACATGCTTATATAAAATAATAAAGATGATGCCTAAGTTTATGTTAAAACATTACGTATGAATATTTATTCGTTTAGGAGAGGATGAGATGGATAAAGACAGAACACACACACGAAATAGACATGTACTTGAGAAAAAGGTTTCGTTTAATGTGCAACTTGGTCGTAACGACTATCTTTCGAAACTCATTATTGGTGTTAACTGTGTGGGAATGACGGTAGACGAGCAACGCGCGTATATAAAACGATTGGCGTGTTACATCGTCGTAGATTGTTTGTTTCTGGAATTCCGCTGTTTATAACCAGGGGCTGGTTTATCATTGGCAATCTGGGATAAACATTTATGAATGAATTTAATTCGAATTACTTTATGCCACAGAATAAACAAGAAAGACTTCGAAATATCATTTCATTACGTTTTCGCAAAAAAAAAAGTGCTCAACTGTGTCGAGAGTCAACTTTTTCTCGCAAAAATGTGATGGCTAACTTTGAAAAGCTTTTAGCATAAAAAAGAGGTAAATTTCGAGACCGTTCGAAGATTCGCACAAGCGCATTTATGAATTTTTTTCTCATAAATAACTAGGCATTACAATTTACCGAATAGATAATCAGTGGTTTATCAGATGCGTGTAATAAAAATGATCAAATCATTGGACGCGGGGTCTTTTATCGTCGAGGTCCAAGGCCTGTTAAATTCGTCACTGCCTATATATTGACTACGGCTAACTAATAACAGTGCGGATGATAGCGCGGAGAGTACAGCGCAGAAGCACTATATATATACACACGGTAATAGCCGTTATCAGCAGCGGTAGTATAAACTCTGAATGGGACTGCGATGGTGCGATCGTGTAGGTGGCGAGCAGTAAAGGCACCCGCGCGTGATTACAGAGCGAGCAGCGAGGGCATTATAAGGTGGTCTCTCGCGCGGCTGCAGGAATCGCTTGAAAATTGAATCCCGTGGAGGGGCCGTGAGGCGAGGAACCGTCTTTAAAAACACATAAATTAGAAGCTAATGGCCCCGCGAACGAGCGCCGTGACCGCTAAATTATGGATCGCTAACGCCACCGCGCGCGGAGCTGCCCGCCGTTTCGAATCACGGCTTTGCGACTTTGATCGCAAAACGCTCATCGCTGCCTGATACCACTGCCGCCGCGACTACTTGAAATTCATTTCGACTGCATTTTGCATCACCCAGTCGGAGAGGATCTCTCAATGGCCATGGCAATCTGGATTTGCGCGCTGCGTAACGCTAGACGAGAATTCTTGCGTCTTTTTAATCCTACTGCGAGGGATCATTATTCCTCCAGATTAAGCAGTTTCGATGCGTCGTGCATTCGTTTAGTTATTCAAATTATCCGACCGAAAACTGTGTCTTTAGCAGAGGCAAATTGTTGGTTTACATTCAGGTTTTTTTTTTTTTTTTTTTTTTTTGCAATCAAATGTCGCCAGTAGGAAATTTGCATCTGAAAGGCGTAAATTGGTGTACATTTTTGTTTGAATAAATTTTCATTATTTCAATCATTTTATCAGGTCGCTGACGATTTTTCAGATGGATTCATAGAGTAGTATGAATTTGTCTGAATGTTGCTGCACTACTGATGGAACACACTTTACATAATGCAGGCGTGTTTTTTCAAACAATTTATTGAAAATGATTTTCAATATATTGAGGTTTTAAATTAATATCACCTTTTCAACAAAATAACCAGTTATATAATAGAATATAAAAAATTTATGATTCAAACATTAGACGCAGATAAAAATGACGCTAGCATGACGTTTATTAGACAAGTTTGAAGTTTATGCCACGCTTATTTTTATGCAGTTGTAATGAATCTTTTCAATAGATCATTGGTCAAAAGTGCCCCGCAAAGTGACGATAAATATTCACTTCAATTGTGCCTCGTTAATATGCAACCGTATATGAGAAAAATACAAACTATTCATTGGTAGCGAAAGTGTACATTTTTTCCTGTTAATGTTAATTTTGTATCTAAGTGTTTGCGATGATCAAGTTTTGGTCGTACATGTACCGTATTTCATTTACCAGAAACAGGTAAACATAAGTTGAACTTTGTAAACGCAGGCATATTAATTGGTTTTGATAAAGAGGTACATTCTCGAGAACTCTGACTTCTCTTTCACTTTCTCCGCCTCTTAAAATATCAGTGTACTTGATTTATAAATATACACATTTTTGATAGCATTTTCACATACAAAAAATAAACCAACAATAAAAACAGCTCCGAATTTAAACGTGTTTAAAAAATTTTTGATTCAATTTAATTTTACAAATATACAAATGAATTTGTTCAAATACATAATGGGAAAACAAGCCCATTTTGCACATTATTCTTATGAAAAGTAATTTTTATTTTATTTGGATCAGTATAATGTGTGTGTTGAGAGTTTGTTAGAAATCTGAATGGAAATGAGCAGAGGAAGGGCGGTCGTAAGTGCCATCTCTCATCTATATTTGTTCGTCAGTCTGAAATCCAAGACTTTTGTGCAAAGTTGAAGGTCGGCAAGGTGGCCCTCACACGAGGTGTATGGACCTGATTTATTTGAAATTACATTACTCGGCGGCTCGCGCATACCTAATTGAAGAACGGAATGGCGGGTGAGTTATCGCCATCGTGACACCAGTGCGACGACACGAAGCCGCGAATAGTCTCGCAGGCTTCACATAATCCAGCGTTTTCTCGCGCTGGCTCGTTTTGTGTTATACATTTCGCGTTTTGCGACACGCACACCAACGCGCAGCTTTTGCGGCGACCACACGCGTCGACAAGTAGATAAACTGATTGAAATACGAGCCGTGCTCGCAATGTTTTCTTCTTCGAGGGCGAAAGAGGTGGGCCACTTCTCCGGCCTGAGCTAACGCGGCCGCTATCTCCCGCCGCCACACATAAGCAATCTCACGTCGTCGACGAGGAGACGACGTCTTGGTATTCTCGGCTTAGCTTTTGCCACGTGTGGTCGCATGCTTGACATACTGACCGGTCCAACTACCAGAACTACTGGAACCAGCTTGTCGCTCGTGACATTGCTATTTAACGACCTCAAGTTCTTATAACTTGTCCTGACCCCCGATGGCCGATCAACTCGCGGAGAGTAGCAATTAAGACGGCTTTGCATGAAAACGTGCCGCTTCTTATTTAGAATAGGCGATGATTCATCGCGGTGCAAGGTTAGCCTGACTTATGCTCGGGAGGTAATTAATAAGTCCGCGTGCAGATATCGGGGAGACTCAAAACGAGCTGGTATTAAGAGGTCACGCGTTGCTATTACCTCTTATTAAGAGCTTCGATCTGATGCACCGAGATATTATTTATTGCTCCAACTTCGTTTCATATATAACGTAATTAATTGTAATTACAATATATGTAATCTAATCTTATACATATTATTTTACAACAATCTTGTATATCACAATTTTTTGTAATTAAAATAAAATTGTTTGATTCAATCACAGTCTGTTTATGATTATTAAATCATGGTTTAAACAAAATCATAAATATGTTTCGAGACACAAATTGGAACAAAGTATCATAATTTCGAAATGAAACAACTTGGGATAGTTTGTTTTTTGCAATTATAAATATTATAAATGGATTTGTCGACATGGAAATAATTATTGTAAACAATTTCTCACTTAAAAATAATTGTTGCACATTTCATATCATATTGATTCAGTTTCACTGAGGTGATAAATGTCATAAAAATTATAATTTTACAAAATATGCAATTAATTAAATTGTATTCAATTTGAAGCAGTTGTATGTGTATTCCGATTGACCTTTGGGGGATTAAAAATCAAAAGTGATTGTAAAAGTTCAAGTCTAAACTAAACATTCGAACACGGAAAGTTGTATATTAATTTTATAACCGGTAGTGTATCGGGCATTATTGCAATCTGAATCATTGGCGCCTGGCATGAAAGTGAATATAAAAGGCCTTTCACAAAAGCCCGATCTTTGATAGCCTGAAATATTTTTTTATAATGAAAATCAAAACCTGACCGAGGCTCTCGTCATATTCTCGCATACTTTTGTCTATGAATAGGTGAAAATATGTGCATCCCTGAATCTGATTCCAAATGACACATTATTTGAAACATTTTTTTTCCACTCACTCTTCTGCACGGTATTATACTTCCTGTTCATTATATGCGACGATCAACTATTGACAATGCCCGAAATTTATCATATCAAAGGGGCGCAGCTACAAGATTGAACAGGAATATAATTTTACATTCTGTGGAAATATAAAGACATCGGATTAAAATTCTCGACTCCCTTTGGGACTTTTCTATCCACGATACATTCTTACCAAGAATTTCCTCGGTGCTTTTCGCATCGCGGGTAGCATCATCCGATGCCCTGAGATCCATCACTCCGCTTTCATAAATCAAGAGCTCGCCGCACAAGTGATGAGAAACGGAGAAAAAGCGAGACGTAAAACAAGCGACGACAATAAACAATAACTTACCCATGCTTAATACCAAGTTGATATAACTGGCGGCATTCCGAGAATCCGCTTCATTTTACCCCAAATCCAGTTGGCAACACAAAGAAAACCATCGGTGCCAAATTACCATATAAATCTACCGCAAAGCATAATATAAATTAGTTATGGGAAATAATAGACACCTGCGCTGCGCGAGGGCGCTGAATAAATTTGGCGCTGAAATTGTGTTTCTACGGTCTGTTAATGCGCAACCGTGACCGCAATGTTTTGCCAAAGACGAAACACCTCTTTGCAGTGTGTGCTAGTCGTAAAACGAATGCATCTTATTCAGCATTTGAATACATAGCTCGGGCTGTTGATGGGACATAAATTTTGTTCAGTTGGTGTTAAGGGAACGGGCTCTCGCATACTAAACCGGCCAATTTCGGATGCTTTGGTTAACAAAATAGATTCACGCCGTCGCCGTTTTAAAAGACGACCCACAGCCTCGATTTCATTCTTTCATTCTGCAAAAAAAAAGAACGACAAAAATAAGAGAAACAGAAAGAAAAACAAAAAGCGAACACGATTGTGTATTTGCGATTTGATCGTCTCGATAAACACTTCGTCACTTCGTGATGATCTTCCTAAATATTCGCCATGAAGGTCATGGAAGGTTGGCGCTATCGAGTAATGACAAAATTAACTTTTCGCATCGATCACATGATAGGTGCCCTTTAGCCAATCGGTCCCTCGAACCCGGATGTCCTGCTGTCTGAGGAATTCGTTGATACAACGGGGCCTTTCATGAGGAATCACGACCTAACGATTATTTATATTTGTATGCGTCACTTGTGGCGACAAATGTAAAACAAACGCTGATTCATCAGTCGATGACATTGTCCGGTGGAATTGTTATAGGAACAAGCCGTACTGTCATTGTCGGTCATAAACCGAAGGTCCTTCTTAATTAGATTTTTTTTAGAATCCTCGTTTCTTTAATGAGCAGGCGCATTAGCATATTGGTACGGCAGATAAAGCTCGCGACGATCGCTTTTAGTGTCGTCGATCATGTTAAACAGCTGGAAATACAATATTACGTCGTAACGCGGTCGCTTCATTAGGGGCGACGCTAAAACAGAAAACTTATTAATTGGTATGACATCAGCGGGATATTTCGAAACATATATTCTGATATTTGACTGCGAGAACTACCGTGAAAACTAATTTGCTATTCAATTCCCGACGACGAGGTTATAATTTACTGAGAGGAATACAATATTTGTGGAGATGCCTCTCTCACGCGGCAAAGCAGACGGGTTTTTCGTTGAATATGCAAGCCTATCTCGCGTCGCATCCCTGGCTACCAGCTTGACAATTAAACATTGCAATAAACGTCAGCCCCGGCTTTTGATTCGTTGCACTATAAAACATGGGCCCAATAAAACTCATTGTTGGACCGGCCGACTCGTTTGCGCATTAATATTTCAATTACGCACTTAAATCATATCGCAGCCCAACAGAGTAACACTCATCTCGTCACCGCGGAGTTGGGGCCCCGTTTGAGAGTCCATTATATCATGGCGCGACAATATATCCAGTCCCCGGGACGATGTGCGCGTATATTAGCCGGCCTCATGAGACCTAAGTCGCGCGCTCCGAAACAAGGAAAATAAAATCGAGAGTGAGCCTCGGACAAAGAGGGCGCGAAGGAGCAACAAGGACAGCGCGACCGAGGACCAGTTATTTACGAGGCAGCGCCGCAGCATAACGAGCATTCACGAGGCCAACAGACCACGAAGTGGCGCGACACCGATCTGTTCGGGACACTTCATGAAATTTTGCGTAACAAATATGACTCGTCGAGGTTGACCGAAATAACGCTCTTGGCAGCCAGCGTCGCAGACGTATCAAAACACTCTGATCGAACAAAGAGACGACGACTTTGCGATTGCTTATCGAGTTCATACATTTTATTTATATATATACTTTTCGACTTGCCATCAAAAGTCAAGATAAAGAAACTTCTTTTGAAAACAAAGTAAATATTCACTCTCTTTTTCTCACTAATTATCCCGTTCCTAATTAAGAGATTAATGAGGTAAAAGTTGAAGCAAAAGTGATGCAAAATATTTAATTTTAATTTTCTGTTGCGTGAAATTTGTCACATTAAAACTGTCATGTTGAACTGAGTTGGCAAAATGTAATATCCATTTTTGTTCCCATGACCACTGTGGTTTGAGGCCTAGATCTAATCGCGACAGATAACATTCCTAGATGAGTGAGCACAGGTGTAAAGTTATCATACAATGATGTCGGTTAATTTTCATTCACTTTTTTTTCCTTTCATTCGTCTGCAAAGTTGTGCGACCATAGAGGAGTTGATCACGTATGACTCAGAGGATATTTAATGGTTTTCGATCTTGTCGAACGAATTATCGTTGCTGTTTTGAAACCGCGGCTGCTTATTGGCCTCTGCATGGGTACCAACTGCGTCCCATTATCCCATGCTAATTTTCAGCTACGGCTGTCATTGCCTTGGGGCGAAGACTGACGAGTAACACCTCTTAGTTCGTGTTGGCTCGATGTAGGAGTGTCTCCTCCGTGCTCTCTCCGCAGGCTCGCTCGTTCCTTCACCGTCCTCACGGTCTGAGCTCGCGTTATCTCACTCCGCGTCTTCCTGCAACACTCTGCAGTTTGTAAATCAACTCGTCATGCTCGCTTCATTTTCTCTGGACGGTAAAACAGCCATTTGTTAGGTCGTGTCAAACCATGCGTCGCGGGGTGTCCTGCTCGAATGGCATCGATTGGCGATTCATTCGATCAGCGTTCATAATAAATATCGCCTCGGCAACTCGGTTTCGACCCGTCGCTCATGTTTTACTCTTTCTGCCACGACTACTTGGGGCCTGGGCCGTGGAGCCGAAGAAAGTTTTCAACTCTGACCTTTGGCTACCACCGTTGGAATCCGATCTATGCCGAGCCGTTTGTGCAAAACGCTGCGCTCTCGATCTCGTTGAAACGAGTCCATCGGCTTGCCAACGTCAGCCAATAAATGAAAATCCATCATTTCCCTGGCAAGACGAGATGCTATCGCACATTTCCCACAAGCTGAATAGAGGATGGAAAAGACAGAGAGCTAATATCGTTCGCGCGAGGCCCGTTATATACACCCGCCGAAATAAAAATCACCGCACAATGTCTGCCAGACAATCATTCAAGTTAGCACCCGTCAAGCGTTATATCAAAAGCAGAATCTCGACTCTTTAAGAAACAATACAATGCCGGCCGCGTGATGGCAATAAAAAATTCTCCTCACGCGTTGGTCGTACGCTTTCCACCTAGCCCTGAAATGCCGATCCCGAGTTCAAGGATGACGAACTCGGCTCGCGTGGAGAGCATGCGATACCTTCTTGAAGACACCCAGTGACGAGTCGCACGTTAACGCCCCTTCGACACTTCTGCGTCTGAGACGTAATCGCTGTGTTATGATTACAGGAACGTCACTTGCAACTACAACACTCCCACATTCTCCGATGACGAGCCCAGATCATAATGCCCGATAATGCACCGAGTACCGTACGAAAGCAACAGACAAGGACAAAACAGATAAAGTACCCAGGATTTTTCAACGGACTTATATTTTTATTTGAACAAGTGACAAATAGAGATTTCGATAATCATCAGGTGTAGTTCTGACTCGAGAACAAAAAGTAGCCACGACGTCTCTAATTTGGACGTTTCATTTTCGTTCCAACTCGAATTAGGACAAAATGATTGCTTTTTTTGCAATTAACTTTTAAGGCTACGAGGATGTTGTAAATTAGTGTCAAAAGGATATCAATTTTGAGGAGAAAATAAAGCCCCCATGAGATCACCCCATGATGTCGCAGTAGCATAATGGTCATGAAAGGGCAAGAGTTTTAGAGCTTCCGAAAATCATAACTCATCGCTTTTTTGGGAGGTTGTTAGAAGCCTGCGGCACGCATGGGTCGCGATCACGCGATCTTCTGGCATAACCGGAAGTTGACTGTGGATTGGTCCTTGACTCAGGCAGCGTAGGAGGACCGGTGCCCGGGGCCCTTGGTATTTGCAAAATTTGACGGTTCATCATCACTTCCCCCGTCATTTTCTCGTTCGTTCAGAAATCAATTGAGCGTCGAGAGGAGCTGCTTATCTACTCTCGATCGTCAACTTATTGATTATTTGCTGAAAGTAACAGATGCGAAGGAAAGAGAGAGAGAGAGACGGAGAGTCCGAGCGGATAGCTGCTGGGCTCTATAAATACGAAGTTAATAATCAGATTTGCATAACCATCATTGATGCAGCTCGGTAGCCGACGTGGTAAGTGTGCCAGGGCCGTGTCAGGATCGTTGAGCTCGCGGCTAACAGCCGAGGAAGATGGTCTTTATTCCCGTTGGAGCCCGAGGACTCGGCCGTTGCTTTGACACTGCAAGAACCGTCGGGTTCCTAAATGTCAACTGCGATGGTCTACCGACGTAAATGATTGTTATTATTAAACTCGGCGAAGTCCGCTGACTGACTCAGAGAGAACACGGCGGAGGCGGCTTCGACCTGTAATTTATAGGTCGAAGCGAATCGACAAAGGGACGGGTTTTTCGAGGCGATATCGCGGCGGGTGCTATTTTTGTTGTAGAATGTAATATGTAAATCCGTGTTGAACAGGCGAATTGAGATAAGCGGCAGAATCTGTCCGGCGCGACATCGCCAGGCACTTCTTGCACGGATCCCAGCGAAAAAACCGAATAAATCTGTTCTGATAGCGAATCTCCCCGGCTGATTAGGATAACCTTTTTTAGCCAAAGGTCAGGGTTCTTCGTTGAAAGTCAGAGGAGTATATAATTGTGAGAGGCAAAAACTCCTCTGCGCCACGAAAATCGGTTTCGTGAAATTCGTTGCACCGATTATACTTTTGCCAATTCGGCAGATCCTAGAAACAGTGCTAACCAGAAGTCGATGGGAACCTTACCGGTTTGATCTTCACATATTGTGTCTGCAATTAGGTGAAAGGCGCTCCCACACTCACTGCGTGCAATTCTAGTCTGGCGCACTCGTGTCTAGGAGACTAGATCATATATAATATACCTACCGTTCGTCCAAGTCGGAAGACTCGAGACTGACATAAGGATACTCAAGGAAATATCGTCTTGCGCACGAACAGATTCTTAAGTGACTCACGCAACGACAGTTAAATCAAAATAGAATTATAAATATTGTCGTTTTATTGGTACAACAGGTTGACACTCTTATCAGTTTATGTCAAACAAGATTGAATTATAGTTCCTCAACTACAAATTGGCTAAAAACAAAATTGTAAATTATCATTTAATTTTAGAAATCGTAAATAGAATAATTGTTATAAAATAGAAATAAATGTTCTTCTCAGTTTTCAGATTTTTCCATCTGTCAGTTTGTTTACATTTTTACAAAGCAATTTTAATTTTTATAAAAGAGTAAACTTAATTCAACGTCGTAATTAAAATCGCCATTTTAATTGAAGTGTGTTCAGATATATGTTTCCACACTTTTCAAATGTAAACCGATTCTAAACTTTGCAACCAAAACACACTCGATGACAAAGAAAACAGATCGTCTATATATTTATATGCTTAGTAGTTTGACGTAGAGTATAACCTTTGGGAAAAGCATATATTAGTTGATCTTCACCTCCGATGTCCGTTCGCCACAATATTACACCCACGAAGATCGCCCTCGTCTCGCCGATTATTAAAGCTGATTTGTTATGGTTTTCCGAGAGATGCGAGACGAACGGAACTAGGAACAATGTGCGACGTTGTCAGAATCGAGGACATTGAATTAAAGTTCGCAGTTTTACGAGTCAGCTCATTGTCTCTCGCGCGAGTCGTTGATGTAACCTTTCCAATTATCTCGCGCTAGTCGCTATTCTCACGTTCATATTGTGGCAATGAACTTAGTCCAAGTGATATTTATATTCAACCACGAATAGATTTTATTTTATAATTAATGTCTTCTCTATTGCAAGTGCAATGGTATTAATGTTATTTATAAGAAACGATTGCTCTCGGGGATAGAACAATAATCGATTTTTCTTGTCTCCTGTATTTTAAGCATTTTACGATGTATCGCAAACAATGATAACCGATATATTTCTGCGCTTCGTAAATTAAATTATCTATTGTAGGCGAGTCCTGCTTTTCGTAATCAAAAAATGCAACACCAACAAAAATTTTAATTACTTTTTTATGTCGAGCCAAAACCTGTCACGGAGGTAATTTTTCAAAATCGAAATAGGTATCGTTTATCAATCAGTTTATTACTATTCTAAATTTTAAACGATTCCGTACGAATGACCTTTATCGAGAACGCGATTCCAATTGTTCAATATATTCACAACGAGACTGAATCGTTCGAGTTTAGATTTGAATATTTAATTTTATGAAAGATTTCTTCGCTGGCTGTTTTATATTATTCAAGTAGTACACCCACATTCATTTAATTATCTCTAGCTGTCAAAACCACGTCACCAAAAAATCGATTTCCAAACATTCGAAATAACTTTTTTGCAAAGTCACAAGACCGAATTCGCAGTTATCAGAAAAAACTGCCTTGGCAAAGCGAAAAAACAAAAAAAAATAAATGAAATACTCAAACTCGTCGCCTCTGACTTGAAAGCAAATTATTTATAGTTGTATGCAAATCGTCGAGCGATTTCGATTCAAAGTAACCGAAAACTTACAACACTCTTCTTTCGTCAGATCCAGAAACCTCGAGGAATATACATTCGCACATAAATAACGTCACAGCGAGAAAAACCGGCGAATGAATCGGCCGAGTTGATAACCGATCTATTAATTTCTCTTATCAAACGAAAGTTCGTAACGGCGAATCAAATTTATTTATGCCTTTTCGCGCGTCGATCTTGAAATCAATTGCATTTTCTTAAAATCAGTTCCATGTATAGAGGCAAAGCAATTGCCGCGCGCGCCGCGATATAAACCATACGAGCGCGGTTTTGCTTCCGCAGTGAAAGCGCCGCGTCTCGTGGCATTGAAGTTAATAGTAGCGATTGCGCGGCATTTTTCGCGACCCCAAAAGGATCGCACCCGAGAGTGCAGGCGCGTATATCGCGAGGCTCACTTTCCGCCCGCGGAGGTGAGAGTCCATGGGAAGCTTCTGCCCGCTACCTTTACGCTCGCGTAAGTTTCTAACCAGTTACGCGATGAGATTGCGTGTAATAATTTATTTGAGAAAAATCATGCGTTCAGAAAGAAAAACCGAAAAAAAAAAAAAAAACATACGAACGACAAT
>JAAMPD010000226.1:0-69655 GCA_025266255.1 Trissolcus basalis
TTTTGGCTTCTAAAATTTCTGGCGCCGAGAAAATTGAGATTTGTCACTTTTGGCGCCTAAAATTTTAGATGCAAAATCGTTGAGATCAATAAATTCTAGCACATAAAATATTTGGCGCCTAAAATTTTGGGCCTCCAAATATTTGGGGATATATAAAATTTGGCGCCTAACAAATATTTAAAATATCTAATATTTTACTTCTAAAATTCTTGGCGCCAAGAAAGTTAAGATACATAATTTTTGGCGCCTAAAATTTTGGTTGCAAAATAGTTGAGATCAATAAATTCTTTTTCGGCCTAAAAAATTGGGCCCTAATTTATTTGAGCTGCATCATTTTTGGCGCCTAAAATTTTGAGCGCCAAATATTTGAAATTTATTAGTCTTGGCCTCCGAAATTCTGAACGCATCAAAATTTCATACCAAATGTTACTTTCCTTGTAAATCCACTTGTTAACCTACTTCTTTACCGGAACTTACTTGACAGACCAAATTCCGAGTCATCTTTTGGAATAGACTCAAATTCAGAAACGACGTCGTCATCGGTATCTTGGCTCGTCACCGATCTGACGCTTGACAAATGTTTATTTACCAGATGGCTGTTACTACCACTCGCTGTCCTTGTTTTCGGCTCAATCGATGTTGTTTCATCGAGCAAACTTTTCTCATCGCCGTCGCATTTCATGCCAGCTAAATATCTGTTACAAATTTATGCTCACGTGAAGAGAATATGTCTGAATATACTTAACTTGCAAGTTTTTTGCATTCGACAAACTCTTATGTTCAAAACTTTTTTGCCAAACTTGTTCCAACTTGTTTGCAAACTGCTGTTTACAAACAACCAATAGAACTCAATAAATAATGGCGCTGAATTTAAATTTCAATTTGAAATTAAATTTTTTAGATCATTCGTGTTTTCATTTTTCATTTAAAAAATATAAAGATATATAAACAAATCAAATAAAGAATCTATATTTTGAAATACATTTTAAATTATTTTTGATTAAAAAAATCGTGTTTGTATTAATACGAATTAAAAAAGATATGTCTATGCATTTACTTTACCCATAAAGTTCCATAAAAAGCGTGATTGGAATCATCGCGGAAGCACCATCTGGTTCGGACGTAAACAACTCACAAATCAGTGCCATTGTTTCAGAAAGATTCGAAGTCATGAGACCCACGGCAATGGCGAGCAATTTTTTTACTTGACATTCGCCATGAAATTTGCCTGAATATATTTTGAACGAACAATGTTGAAAACAGTTCCATCTTTGTTTACAACATTCATATTTAATTATCCAGTACGAAACTCACCAATGGCAACAATAAAATCAAGTTCCTGTCGATTCAAACATAAACAATCCCAACGATAGTAAATAAGGTCTAATGGAAGCGTATTGTTATAATCTGAAATTCAGCACAATTGTCAACTATGTGTAAACAATACACAAAACATATTATAAACAATAATTAGAGGTCACGACAAAGTTTTCGGGGTCAAATATAGAAAAAATATTTTTTTCTTAAAATGGAAAAAAATTCTTGTTTGTTTACAAAAACTGACCAAGGTCACAGAGAGGTCAAACAAAGAAAGATGAAAACAAATAAATTAAACAATACTAATTTATAAATAAAAACAATTATAAATGTATCTTAAATTGTTATGAAAGGCTGGTTTGTTTACAAAAATGAATAGAGGTCGGAAAAGGGTCACAGAACAATTGTTTGTATAAAATAAACAACTTTCTGATTATTTTGCTCGACTTTTAAAATACCATCTAATAATTCTGATATATTTTCTGTTTTATATTTTTTAAAAACAAAAGATTGGACCACTCCTATTACTTGAATCATTTTTGTAAACAAAAACACCGTACCTCCCAACTGACGCAGGAGCACTTTGAGATATCCAAAAGTGAGTCCAGATTTGGTCGCTCTGATTGGATATTCGAGCCTTATTTTTGCCGGGGGTTCCTCCCCCTCTGCCAGGGCTCGAAAATATGCTCTCGACCATTTGAGCAAATCGTACGGTTGCGTTCTGATTGCAGCTTTGCAAAACTGCTTGAGTATTGTTGGTAAACTTGTCGGTACATGAATGGTGGTCTCATCTTCAGATTTGACTTCTATTGGCGACATTTTTGTATTCGCTCGCACAATGATTGACTGAAACAAACTATTGTTTCGAGATTTGCGAGAGTGGCATACTGTAGAGGTGCGCGCGATCGACAAAACGAGAGCATAGTTGTCAGGGGAACCGTATTGATAACACAACTGCCATACCACTTGAAGTGATATGAACGACTGGTTTGTTTACAAATTGAGTTGAGGTCAAAGGGTCGTAAAACAATTTAAAAAACGAGCTCGTAAAACATTTTTTCTGAAATCAAACAAACCAAAAGCAATTTGTTAATCGTAAAATGATTGACTTCTTTAAAAATAATAGCCGAGGTCAAACAGGTCATACGACCATTGTTTTTATTTAACAAAGTGTATCAAGCAATTTTTAACTCTACGAAAAAAAAAAGTTTTCATTCATTTTGTTTAATAAAAACAATTATTGTATGACCTGTTTGACCTCGAAGTCATAAAAACAGGACGTCGATTTGTTTTTGTAAACAAACCTTCATTTCATAGGGTCACACTAATATTTTTATTTACATAAAATGTTGATAACAATATGATTTTTTTTTAATTTGTTTTGAAGTTCAATAACCTCTCTGGCTGTATTTTATTTATAAAATAATTGTTGTGTGACCCCTCTCTGACATTGACTTTTTTGGTAAACAAACCAGAGTTTATATAAATATTTTATATTTATAAAATAACGTATCAGATAACTTGTCAACTTTAAAAAAATCACATTCAATTTTTTTTTCTAACAAAAACAAACGTTGTTCAACATCTTTGACCTCGGATATAGATTTTGTAAACAAATCAGTTTTTCATATCACCTTAACGTATTTACTTTCATGATACTTTATTTTTTCTACTAAAAACTGGTTTGTTTAGATAGGAGTCAAGGTCACAAGGTCATACAACAAATGTTTATCAACAAAATATTTATAAAAATAATAGATTAAAAAGGCCGTTTTTATTCTTATTCATAATCCAATTTTTCTACGACCCTTCTGACCTTGACTAATTATTTTGTAAATAAACCGATTTATATTTCAGTTCGGGATAAATAAAAAGTGTTAAAAAACATTTGGATTTGTTTCAAAATAAGGGACAGAATGATTAGAAATAAAGACAAATGAATTGTTGTTCATTTTTTTGTTTGGATTGTTGTTGTTGTTGTTTTTTAATTTATCTCTCAGTAGTACAGTACAATATGAATTAAATTATTATCATTAAATATTTTTGTTGAATGTATTGTGTTTTTGTTGAATGCGTCGTGGACCGGGTTAACTTTTACAGATGAAACTAGCTGGTGACCTTCAATAGCGCTACCATTGTTTTTTTTCCTCGTTATTTATTATTAATTGTTTATTATTATTATTACTTCATTTTTATTATTTATTCATGCTTTAGTCTCTCAAGCTAATTTTATCGAATTTAATCGATTTACTGTATATGGTTGTAACATTTCCAAAAGCAAATTTGCGGTATACTTTCTTCGCACCTTTTTTTTCTTCTTGTTGTCGTCAAACTAGATTTTTTTTTAATTACACCACTTGATCTTCAAATATACTAATCTTGGCAGCGTTGAACGACGGAGCTTGTTTTTTATTTTGGTTTTTGTTTTGTCTTTGTTTATTTTTCGTTTTTTTTTTTTTTTTTTTTTTTGTTCTTTTCATCCTTTGCTCATCGTATTTATTTTGTGAGGGGAAGCCCGCTCCGACCGATAGATACTATAAATTTTAGACAAAACAAATTGTTTTCAATGAATCAAAGGTCTTTGTCGTTGGAAGCAGTTTGGTGGAAGAGAGAGAAAGAGAGGAAAACAAATGGTCATGCCTAATATAATAAAATCGAGAATAACGTCGCTGAAGGAAGTTCAACTTTGGTGGTCGAAGAAATAACATGGTATATTATATAGATTCAATTCATGATTACGAACAAATCATTCATAGCTTATTTGTTTTAAAGGCACAGACAACGAGTGGCGCCGTAGTATTTTTTTTTTCTTCTTATATTTGTGACACGTAAACTGGCGCTGTTTTGGGCGCTGGAAAACACAGCTACTGAGACCCCCGCAGAATTACGCGACACCTGGTGGATTTTTCGTGAAACAAAAATTGTTCTGGAATTTTAATTCTATTCATGGCTGCTACTAAATGCAAAATTATCAAATGCAATCAACGATAACGCAATTCATCATTTAAGTACTAACAATCAAAATACTACAATCAAAATACTGAAATCATACAATTTATAAAACTGTTTCCAGAGAAATTACTTTTTTTTATTCAGTTGGCAAACTTGCGCCAACCGCATGAGCGGCAGCCATGAAAGTTCGCAGCGCCACCTGTAGACGTTTTCAACAAACTTCCCAAACCATCATTTGCCGGTGGTTTTCGTTCCCGAACATTGTCGTTTGTCAAAAATATTGTTTCTAACAGACAACAATGTATCAACGAACGTAATTTCTCAACCGATTCAAGTTTGTTCACACGTGTTTTCTTGTCAACATCAAAAAACGTACCAAGTCTGTTGCAAAAAGTCGCCACCGGTGGCGCCACTGTCGGTTCAACAAACAGCGTTACTTCCCGCACGGCGCAGCATTAGTAAAACATCACTTTACGTGCACATTGTTGTACAAAATAAATAAAACAATAAATAAAATCATAAATAAATAAATAATTTACAAGAGCATTTACAATGAACAGTTGTATATCGTGTTGTCTTAGGGTAAAAAAAAACAAACAAAACTTCTGTCTCGAGACTGCTACCGTTTTTCATTATTCAACCGCTCGTCCACAGTTTCGATAAAAATGATCGTTACACTTGAATCGTCCGTACACATTGACAATATATTATTTTGCACAAATCATATATTGTCCATAAATTATTCATATTCATATTGTCGGTATAGTAACTATGCACATCTGGACGACAAGCAAAAGTGTCTCGCATCATTTTCACCCGGCGGATTTAGCTCTACATAATGAACCTTTGGATTTTCTAGCAGAAAACAGAACCGACAAACTCTTTCAAGCAAACAACTTGGTATTTCATATGCGTACGCTTATTATTGCTACAATTTATTATATAATATACCTATAAATGATACACATGTTATATGTATGAACACAATAAGTTTATACAATTCAAATATGTTTGTGTTTTTTCTTTTCCACCCTGTTATTATCTGATGGGAAAATCGAACCGATGGCTAAAACTTGAACAATCGATACAAAAGAAATTGTTTACAGAGAAGAACCTTTGCAACATCTGGTTGTGTCTTAATTCATTCATGATTAAAGTTATATGCAAATCAATTCGTATTGTTTTTGTTTTATACAGGAAGCAACGACATCTTAGCAGATTCTATATACACTTTTTCAATTTGCACAGTGTTTCCTACGTATATCATTAGAAATGAAATAACAAATAATGGCTGGTTGTGTCATATTATTGTACTGACAATCGGGTTCTATACTCCAAATAGTATATCGCAGGTCCGATTCGAACAGAGAAGCGCCAGACGATCATTACACAATCAGAAAACTGCTTTCAAATGAAATATATCTTATACAATTTTATTTCCTACATTTTTTTTCTTCTTCCTTTGGCATTTCATTTTGTTTTTGATGGATAGTAGAAAAAAGATAACAAAATATGGCGTGAATAAAATTATAAAGGAAGAACGCGTTTTGATATTAACATAAGAACCGATCGACGCTTGCAATAACGACGAGACAATTTGTTGGGTTGCCAATGCCTTCAAAACTGAAACAGCGCCGTCGACAAAATGTAAAACTTCGTATGACCTGTGTTGAATCGTAATAGCCAGTTGAGTAATATATTCAATTTTTATACTCTCAACTGGCCAGTGCAATTTCGTCACAGATTTGTCCTAGTAAAATGAATCATATTGAGTCCATACATAAAATACATATTAACGATATATTATCAAAGTAATATATCGTAGGAATATATATATATATATATATACTTGGCGCCCAAATATTTTAGCGCCCAAAATTTCAGGAACCAAAAACTTATTAACCCTAAACTATCTGGCGGCCGAAATTTTAGGCGCCAAATATTTAGGATTCATCAATTTTGGCGCCTAAAATATATGGGGCCCGAGAAACTTGAAAATCTGAACTACTTGGCGCCTATTAAATATGGTCAAAATATGATTATTCAACTAGGAAAATTGAAATGGTGAACACATAAAAATGCATTCTCTCTTTCATTCATTCACCCTATCTATCTATTTTTGTATATACCCTATCTTTTACTCTGATATTGTTCTTCCAATCTTACAAAAGGGGATTGTTTTATTTAAAAAATTCGAATAAATAAATAAATTAGGAAGAATCAATGAATGTCTGTTACCGTGTGAAATGTTTCTGACTAATGTGTGTAACATGAGTCTCGTTATGCATTTGACTTTGGTGGATGATTGGCCACTATAGCGTCATCGAAACACAAACGAGATGACGCGCGCGATTGGTCTCGATTTGAAGGTTCTACTAATGTATAAAAAGCTTTTTCCGCGACTAAACTTGTATTGTGCGCTTTTGAATTTGCTTAATGGTAGTCGCGCGATAGGAAGGATAAAAACAAATTGACAAAACAGGCGATCGAACAGAAATGAAATATAATAAAAAAAAAAATTTTGGGATTCGATTGCATGTCATGGATAGGTATCAGACATTCGGTATAGCGAATATTGTTAACATGGCGACAAACAATAAAGTCTAGCCATGGCTGGTCGATGGAAACGAGTATGAAATCAACATAGGCGTGGAGATAAAGTGGCATAGTTGTTTTTGTTGTTGAGGATCATGAGACTTGAGGACGAATCGCAGTTTGATGTGACTTGGCCGTCAAACAATCATGCGGCATATTCGCAGCACAAGTGACAGAAGTGAAAAAACGGCGATCCTCGCCCAAGAACTGCGTGCTATCAAAAAGCGAAGCATCAAAATGAGCGTTCCGAATTGCACCGCCTTGTGTAACCAATACAAACTGAAAAAACAAATAACATCCATTATTATTTCCATCGACTTACAACATTTCAAAAATTCCGCACAAAATTATATAATTTTTTAAATTAAAACATATCTGAAAATCAATTTCACAATTAAACTCAACTTTTTTTTTGTCTTTTGTTTGTTTGCTTTTTTCTTTTTAAGTATTAGATTTTTGTGAGAAAGTTGGGGTTTGCATACAAATGTTGAAAAAAAATTACACGTAGACAGAAATAGAGAAAGTAATCATTGTGTGAAAATGTTATCACTATTCACACGCTAGTTTTTAAGGGGAAAAAAAATGTCTGGGATAAGAGGAGTAAATAAATGGAGTCTTATGAAAACCAATTTAACTCTTATCAGTTTGCACATGATTCTTTCTTTAGAATTTTGATTAAAATTGTAATACGACGTTACGAAATACATAATAAACTAGGCAAAATTTCTAGAGGAGTCATATATACTCATACGCTTGAATTTGTATTCATAACACATTCGTATCGTTGCTATGTATACTTATGACAAACTTGTAATAATCATATTACTATCTCGTGTCTCTGTAATTCAAAAACATCGTACCCCAACTTCCTTTGAATTGCATTAGGTAGTTGTACCTATTATTAACACTTGCTCGAATCTTGCGAGCAACATTTTCATTTTTTAATTTAAATAACACCGTAGAAAACTATTTTTAAATTAAATTTTGAATCTTTGATGAAAGTTTATCAATTGCTTGTTTAAAAATAAATAAAAAAATGATTGAAATCAATGTTTAAATTCTTATATGCTTATAAAATTTTAAAAATTAAATACAACCATTGAAAGATACTTGAAAGTTTAATAAATTGGTATATAATTTAGTATTATGAGATTCTCTTTTTATTTTTCACTACTATTTTCTCTATTATGAAAAAATGTACTTCTTCCAAATAAATCAAAATCAATCGACATCAATGTCTTAATTCTTTCATACTTATGAATTTTTGAAAATTAAGTCTTACCATTAACAAATTCTTGACAATTTAATAACTACAAGATTCTCTTTCAATTTTTCCCTACAACTTCCCTGTATATTTATTAAAAAAATATAATATAAACTTTTGGTTTTGATTACAAGGTTGGAACCATCTTAAAAAAAGATTAAGATGAATTTGAATGGGGGGACTAACCGAGTGATGTGTGAACGAGCAGCTGGCAGTGTGTCAGGGCTCTCTTTGAGAATGAACTGTCGGATGCCGAGGATGTAGTGCTCGAGATAGGAAGGCCAGTCGATCTGGCAGACATCGAACATGAAAGTCTGACGATCGTCGGGGCTGAGCTGCTCTCGCAATCTCTTGACATTGTCGTCGTTGAAATTCCACTGCTGGGTGCTAAAGTACTCGAGGCAGTGGGCGGCCTTGTAGAGGCGCGCCTGGATCCTCACCATGATCGGCTTGGTGCCGCGCAGTCTGGCGAACAGGTCGAGCACGTGGGCCGGCAGTATGTGCTGCAGCGTGACGCACACGCGGTTCACCAGCGCCGAGTTGCGACACTGCCCGTCCGGATACCAGATCGCGTCGCGCGCCGGGTACATGCGACTGTACTTGAACGACAGCTCCACGAAACGCTTCCAGGTGATCGGGTTCTGCTGACCGGTGCAACAATTGTACACTGTGATCTGCGAGCTTGGATGGGTCGCGGTTCGCCATGCCGCACATATCATCAAATTTATCACTATGTCCACTGGAACGAGGTCAGCCACCTTGTCCTCATGACACAACATTGTCCTGTGGATAGAAAACAAATTATGGAATTAATTCAGTGATCGGAATGTTAAGTTTTTCTTTTTTTTTTTATTATTGTTTAGAAATAAAAATGTAGGAGACAAAGAGGTTGTATCTGTAAGTTTTGGCGCTAGATATTTTGGGCGCCAAAAAATGTGGCTGGATAAACTGTGGACTGAAATATTTGGCGCCTGAAATTTTAGATTTTTTCGTTGGTAGGAATTGAATATTTAATATTTGGTGCCCAATTATTTAGGCGCCAAATGTTTTTGATATCTAAGTGGTTAGGCCCCAAATAATTTAGGCGCCTAAATAGTTGGGCGCCAGATATTATAGACGTATAAAATTTTGGGCTCCAAATATTATAGGCGTCTAAAATTTTAGAATCCAAATATTCTAGGCGTTAAAAATTTTGGGCGCCAAATACTCTAGACGTCAAAAGTTTTGGGCGCCAAATACAATAGGCGTCTAAAATTTTGGAATTAAAATATTCTAGGCGTCTAAAATTTTGGCACCAAGTATTATAGACGTCTAAAATTTTGGGCGCCAAATATTATAGGCGTCTAAAATTTTCAGCCCCAAATATTTTAGGCGTCAATAATATTGGGCGCCAAATACTCTAGACGTCAAAAATTTTGAGCCCCAAATATTCTAAGCGTCAAAAATATTTGGCGCCAAATATTCTAGACACTAAAACTGATAAATCCCATACACCTTTGGCACCTAAAATGTTGATTTGCAACTATTAATTTTGGCGCTCAACATTATAGATCCCAAATTCACAATATTTTTTACATACACTCATATAATACACACTTCGTCTCGTACATTGTATTTTTTATTTCTCAACTTATTATAAAAACATGACCAAATTTAAATTCTAATTAAATTATAATCATTTCATTATAATCAATTTTTATTTTCATTTTTATTTGCATTCCTGCATTTTAATATCTTTTGGAATTTTTTGGAGATGTGACACGGAAATTTACCGAGTTGGAATGTTATTTCCTGATTCCTTTCGAATTGTTTCGGATGATATATATGTTACAGTGGATAAGATTAGGGTCTTTGACGTCAGTTTTTTTTCGTTTCTTCCATCCGCGTTATAATTATGTATACTTATCCGAACCAAACCTGTTTCGATTTAAAAAAAAAAGTAAGATTGTGGACTTTCACCTCAGAACCATGAGTTCAATTTAGTTACCGTAACATTTTTTCCTTCACCGCAGAATCATTCTGCAACTGACCTTGAAACTGTTCTCAAATTTGATTTTTTCAACTTTCCTTACACCTTCTTGACCATCCAAATTCTTCAAATTTTCTTCAATAAAACCTTACTACTTTATAATCAAACCATTTCTTCTTCCTCGAATAACAATTTTCTTCAATCAACTTGCCATGTCTTTCATTCAAGACGCTTGTTATCTTCCCCCAAGTATAAACTTGTGTACCAAAGATTTGTTCTTCCTGGTTATAATTGAAAATATAAATNAGGGGTTATTTTGACTGAGATGTACCTAAAAAATCCTTTGCCAGCAGCGGCAATGATTCCGGTCGGGCCGTTCCAGTTATCGACCCAACCGGCAACGGGTTCCTTGAGTGAGGACAAGACAATCGATGGCCTGACAATTGCAACCGGCAGAGTTCCGCTTTCTCGCAGCAGCATCGTCTCCGCGAGGGCCTTCGTGAAGGTGTACGTGTTCGGCCGACCTGCGATCAACTTTGGCGTCATCTCCTCGACCACCTTGTCGTCCATCCACTTGGTGCATGATATTATTTCCTCGGGCACGTAAGTCGTCGGATAGATCTCTTCGTATACGTCTGTGCGGTCGCAGTTGCAGTAGGCGGTGGAAACGTGAATCAAAGCCTGAAAAATAACATTCAAATGTTAATCCTGCCACATTTGCAAATACAAAAGATATATGTTTTTTTAATTTTTAACATTCTTAATTATATACAAAATGTATTATTTTAATTTTGGGAGATTTGAAGTTGCGATAGAAATGTTGGATGAAATTTGATGATTGTATTGTTTGTTAATTGTCGGTTGGTAGGAAATGAAAAAGGGGGACACGTACCTCGAGACGTTGCATACGATGACACAGTTCCACCAACCGTTTCGTGCCGAGCATATTAATGGTAACGGAAAGTTTGAGAGCCTCGTCAAATTTGACAGTCGCCGCCGAATGAAACACCACGGATACGTTCTTTGCCAATGTATTCTGATCAATTTCCGAGATCCCGAGCTCTGGCTCGGTCACGTCCCCTGCTACCGGAACTATCTTCTGCAACTCGTGGGGACGCTCCCGTCGGAGTTTGTCAAATAACTGAAAATATACAAATCATAAGATATGTTTTCTTTTTCATATAAATTCAGAGTTTGAGAAATTATATTAGTTAAAGAATCTATATTGAAACTGTATTGCAATATGTACAAATATATTAAGAAATATATAAATATATATTAATATACATGCGCGCAATAGTTATATGTGTTTTGGTACCTAAAATTTTTGGCGCCAGATATTATAGGCGCCAAAACTGGGAAAACTCAAATATTTAGTGACAGAAAATTTTAAGCGCCAAAGAGAATGAATTTAAAATATTTGAGAAGAAACTTAAATAATTGGCGCCTAAATATTTGGGCGGCAGAAATAATGACCCTCAAATATTTGACGACTATAAGTTTGGGCGCCAAATATTTAGAGGTTCATCATTTTTGGCGCGTAAAAAATTTTGAGCGTCAAATATTAGGACATTTATAATTTTTAGCGCCTAAAATTCTGAGCGCCAAAAAATTGAGATTTGTTATTTTTGGCGCCCAAAAATGTTTCCTCCAGAATAATACAGAAACGGCATTTCATTTTTATTTGTCTACAAATTTATTCGCAATTATACTTTTAACTGATGTACTACTTATTTTAAAAATTAGCAATTATTATATTTGCACGCAATTTTAGAACAATTTACAAGTACAAAGCCCCCAATTTAACTACGACAAATCCACATTTTCTAAAGATATTCTATTTTTCAAAAACCATTTTTTTTAAAAAACAAATAATTATTATATTATAATTATTCAACATTTGAATAATTTTAATTTGTACTTCCAAGAATCACTGTTATAATTTTAAACAAAAAGTCGTTAACTTGTTCACAAGTGAGAAAGAAACGTTTTCTATGAAATATATAAGGTAACAACATTAGCAACAATTAGAGAGCATGTTATCAATTTATAACATCAATTTCTATCAGAGTTCATACCGTACGAAGAATTCATTAGACTTTTAAAATCGCAGCCTTAATTGTTCTCTTGTCATTTCTGTTCAACAATCATGAACGTACCTAATTGATTCAATTTTTAATAAAATTAATACACTAATAGTGTTCAATGAACATCAATTTTCCGATTTTTATTACATTTTTATCATTTTAACTTTTTTTTCTACTTTGTTAGATATTCTAACAGTTTTTTTTCACTCGGGAATAACCCATTTGGATATAATTTATGCAACTGTTACATTAATTAATAAAAAAACTGTTGAAATGCTAATCAGTCGAGTTGTTAAATTGACTTTTACTATTTGCTTTTGATCGATGGATTATTAAAAATACACACATCCATGATATTCATAAAAAAAAGCGATCCCTTAGTTTGCAAACTGTTTTTGCATAATTTAACTTTCATTACGAATACAAACATAACGGTAATATTTATAAATTAATTTTGTAATGCAATCATTTACGGTTGACGTATTTTTTCAACATCTACTGGACCGAATTGGTTTCATTTTTCGTTCATTACACCGTTATTTATAAAATAAAGTTGAACCTTTTGTTGTTCTACATTTTAAATAAAAAAAAATTTTTTTAACAGCAAATTAAACAAATTTAAGCAAATTAAACTTGACAATATCTTTGCTCAGCGCTAGAAAAACCAGGAAATTTTTTCTAATGAAAAAACGAAAAAAAAGAGATAATTTAAAACTAAAAATAAATTTTGCAAATTTTCAACTGGTTATGACATTTTTGAGTGTTTGACAGTTTGAGAGAAATGTTTTCGATGACAATGTTTTATTTGTCAAAAAAGGAAGAATTTCAAATGATAAAAAAATATGTGTTTAAAAAATATGTATAAAATTTAATATATTGTGAAACTTCATAGATTGATATTATTATTATTTTTTTATATATATAATTGTTGTTTTATTATAAATTGTTTCAATTGTTTGAATCTTTGTTATAATTGATTTAATTGAATTTGATAAACTTTTCAATTGCCAAACATTTCAAAAAAAAATTTTTTCAAAAACAATCACGAAACATTACAACGTTTTGTATATCAGAATACAAATTTATTGCTGACGAAATTTTTATTTCGGATCGAAATAATCCATCCGTCCTTCTAATATTAAGAAACTTTACAATTCGAAAAAAGCAATAGTTGAACTTTACAGTGCACAAGCTAAAAAAACCTTAATGTCACCAGAAAATTCAAGCTCAACTCGAAAATTCTAGTTTATAATGAAGTATCCTCCAGCTGCACCAATTATCGACAAATTTCATTGAAGAATTCAGATAAAAGAAAACAAAAAATGGTGTCAAAGCACGAACGTACAATATTCTATAATTAACAACCCAAACTACATCTCATCAATTAAATTTTGTTTTAATCAACTTTAATTTCAGTCATAATCAGTCTTCTGATATTAAAACAATTTTTTTTCTGTAAACCAATTTATATTCTTAATATAATCCACCTTTGAAATCGAGTGCAAATTTCACTGTCCAAGTGTACATCCTCCCTTGAATATTAATGAGAAAAAGTGGACAGCCTTTTTTGAACTCTGGAATCACCATTTCTTTTTTTCACATTTGGCCGGAGACACATTACAAATAAAACAAACAAAATAAAAGTACAATAAAAAAAAACAAAAAAAAGAGAAGAAGAGATATATGAAAACAAACAACTGATTAAAAAAGAAGGAAGAGAATGATTGTAGGAGCGTAATTAAAAATGATGATTACAGGTGCATTGAGTAATTCGTCGAGCCTTTGTTGTACATCCTGGCCTCGTTTGGGTCTCATGAGCAAGTAGATATTTTTGATTCCAGGGCAAGAGCGCAGAAGTTTTTCAACGAGCACCTTGCCCATGAAGCCGGTGCCCCCGGTGATGAAGATCGAACGATCCCGATAAAAGTCCTTGACTGAGAAGTATTCCTCGTCGACGGTCCTGGCCATGTTGTATCAGCTCTTGGATTTATAGAAACACACACACAGACACACAACTACGAAGCGCGAGTGCTGACTTTGAACTGAGGCGCTCGCGCGAGTTTTCAGCCAGTTACCAACGTCGCTCTTGTGTCAGCCTTTCATCGCTCTCACCAATTTTCATCATCTCCAAATTTTCGCTCGTTATCCTTTCTGCAACAAACAAACATCCCCCCACTTTATTATCATATTCAATTGTCCCGCGCACGCGCGATACTATTTTAATTGCACCCTTTATAATAAGTCCCGTCTATCTGTTGTGCAACAACGGATATGACTCTTTTCTTTCTCTCTCACTCTATAAACAATTGTCCTATCATTTATATATATATATATATTTTTTTTTTAGTTTCATCCTCACTCATCTCTAATCATTATTTATTTCTATTTTTACATTCAATTTTTTTAATTTACAAAATCAATAATAATCTTATATATCTATGAATACATTATATATAAATTGTATGTGTTAAATATAATACTATATATAAATAATAGTGTTTATAATTTTTTTGGTTATCAAAATATATGAGTGGATATATTTTAATTTTATCTTTTTCATATAAATATAAAATATTTTTTTGATCAAATTTATGTTATATTTTATTTATACCATTTATTGCCGTAAATTATATACAGATATATTTCAAATATAGAAAATATATTTTGAAATATACTTTTGTCCTTGTAAAATCGGAAAAATAAAGACAAAACATAATATATATAAAACGTATAATATATTTATATCAAACATAAGATAAATTATATATAATTTATATATATTATATATGAATATTCCAAATATAATTGTAACTAGTTTTTAATATCTAACAATAATATATAAATATAATTATAATTTATATAATATTAAAATATAAACGATTTAAATATGGAATATACAATCTTATATTATATTTTTATCATAAATATTTCAAATGTAATTGAAAATATTGTATACTAATAATATATGTATATATTAATATATATAAATTATAAATATGATTACAATATATGATATAAAACAATAAACGATTTATATATGAAGTATATAATTTTATTATTCGAATAAAAAATATGTATTCGATAAATAATTGAAAATATATTTTGGTCTATATGGTTAATAATAAATAATAAGAAATAATGTAAAAGAAATGAGTTGTTGAAGCGGATTTGGTTGAAATTGTAGGTCAGCGTTGCGGTCACGAAGCCAGTGCAGCGCATCGCAGAGGGAAGAAGGAAGGTAAGCGACCCCGATACATGAAAACCCGTTATGCTGTAGCAGGCAGCGGCGTGACAAGAGCAAAATGATCCGATGCATTGATTGAGTTAAACGCTGTGGGCAGTGGGAAACGCGACGAGGACGCGAGGTACGAAGCTTAAAAGTTGTTACGCAACTGTCGCTGGAAAATCGTAAAACTTGTTATCTCGCGACTTTTACAACTTGTCCCTCTTGCTTGAGGACGGCCAATTTTATTGTTGTCGATTTTGAAAATGGATGCCGCTGGATCAGCCTTTTTAATTTTTTTTTTTTTTTTTTGAGATATAAATTTCAATGGAGAATTTTTCGCACGGTGGAAAAAGAAAAGTCCCGTTTTGTACGAACAAAAGAAGCTCCAGTTAGAGCGAAAGAATTCGACCTTCTGCCATCGACTAGGCTGTCGATAAATAAACGTATGTCTCTCACCCCCGAAGAACCGATCGGGAAATAAAAAGTACGGTGGAAACGCAACACCGCCACGGCCCTGACCCATTTAGTGTGCATTCAATGCAGACGACACCACAAAAAGAAGGGTGTTCCATTGTAGCACACGCGAGCTCGACCTCCTATTTCCTCCGCGGGGGTGGAATAATCATAATAAAAAACCAACGAAATTGCGAACTAATCTTTTTTTTTTTGTATACCGTTTAGAAAAAGGGTGTCGTGGGATTTGGACCAGGATGTTTCAAAACGTTTGACCGACAATGGGGTGGATTTATTTTCAGAAGACGTGTCTGCGACTTTTGTGAACTGAAAATTTAAAAATAAACAAAAATATCAGACAATTTGGCGGGAATTAATTGGTCTCCAATAAAATAAATTATCGGTTTTCAATTTGCTAGGCAAAGTTCCACTAAAAACATCATACAATTTTATCGACGCAATTGAATATGCAATTATACATAGAATCGTGGAAAAGGGAGAAAAAAAGAGAATAGTTTCAATTTTCCGATTGGAATAAAAAATTTAAAAAATTGATGAATATGAGCTTGATTGATTTATTAGACGAAATAAAATCAAACGATATAATCGATGGGGGGTTTATTGGGGTTAAATTTGTTGATCAATTTTTATGTTAGAGAAAATAAATTGTCGGTATTTGATTGGTTCTCGGATGCATTTTATACCGAGCCAAGAACAATGCAAGCGGTGCAACACGTACGTATACAGCACTCTCCATTTCAATGGAGGAAGTGGGTCGCGCACACTTTCGAGGCACGCACACACATGCCCACGACTCTGCGAGCACGAAGAAACGGCTTGCACTCGCTTCCGGTATATCGAAACTTCCGGCTCCGAAACCGCGACGTGCAGTTTAAGTTTTTCATTTTATTTTTTTTTTTTTTTTTTTTTTTGCAAACTTTCAAAAATTCTTCCCAAAAGACTTCTTTGAAACAAAACTTTTATAGCCAGTTTTATTTCCTAAACTTGCATCTGTAAAATTCATCCTTCCTACACTTTCTGCTGTTTATAAAAAAAAATATTCTACTGCAATAAAAAGTACTTTATCGTGCACTATTTTTTTTGTCGATAAAAAACTGTGTTTTTCATTACACTTTTTTTTGTACTACAAAAATGCATTTTTCATTGCATTTTTTTTTGGCAATACCAAAATGCATTTGAGAAACGGATCTTTAGAAAGTGTACATCTTTTTGTAACAAAAATGCAACTGCAAATGAATAATGAAACCCATCAAATTGATATCATCAACAAAAGGAAGTTTTTTTTTGTAATCTTTTTCTTTTTCACTTCTCAATTAGAATCGCACTTGTTCAGCAACTTTTTTTCTTTTGCTTAACTGCACCCCAGCAGGTAGCATAAAAAGAGGCGGCGGCCGTGCGCGCGGAATGTTTGCATCACATTTACGCACGTGGTTGCATCACCCGCGGCGCGACCGTATACACGGCCTGGCTGCAGAGAGCACTCTGCTATAATCGAATAACAACTCCCACAAAGGGTTCGATCGGAGGCGCCGACGGAAAAAATGGCACTGACCTTCTTTTTGTTTGCGTTAATTATGGAAAACACCGCGCGCTTTTTTATTCCCTATGCCTGCGGCTCTCTCGGTTGTTCAGTCCACTGGTCAAAGTGAATGTACATTTGCGTTTACCAAGCGAAGAGCTCGTTGTGAAACAATGTCAAGACTGGATGTTGACAGAGGAGTTGAAGCGCTAATGTTATTATTGCACACTTGAACATTCTTATACCAAAACAAATCAAACATAAAAAAGAAACTTGTTTCAAATCATGTTTCCATTCGTTTTTTTTTTTTTTTCTTCTTTCCCCAGTCTTCTTTTTTTCTGCAAATTTTTTTAATTAAACAAATACAAAATTAACATTCATGCTCATCTATAAATCGTTAAATTTTTTTGTCATTTTTTATTCTTAGTCTGAAGGTTTTAGTGGAGAAGAAATTTTAACGGGGGAAAAAAAGGATGAAAAAAAAGGAGAGGTATGTTTAAAGTTAGAAAAATTAAAAGTGGAATGATAAAAACAATATGTTGGAGATAATAATTGTAACAGTTTTCGAAACTGGATTTGAAGCGAAAAATCGCGTGGTAAAAAAGAAAAGTGATGGTGCTAATTAAGAGTATGGATTATATGAATAAAAGGATATACGCCTGATGAAAAATATGTACAATGTAAAAGTGGTATGTTTATAAAAGGCAAAGATAAAGCAGCCACAACGCAAACTAATTACCATGATCGACATCGCGAGTTCGCATGCACATTCCAGCTCCATTGCCGACTTCTCATCTCCATGCATAATTGCGCGAGCTCGTATATAATTACGCGCTGCCTCTCTCGAGATGACCCATATCAAATACACCTGATATTCGCATTCGATCATTCGTGAACTACTTTCACGCCAATCTGCATACTCGTGCAATTAAAAATTGCGCCTAGATAAATATATGAATCGTTTTTGCAAAAATTCATTTTTCATTTTTCTTGTGTTATTGTTTTCAAAAGAAAATAAAAATACATTTAAAAAAAATTGCTATTTGAAAGCACAATTTTTAAAGATGGATTAACATTTCTGAATGTTAATTTTGTGAATGTCGGATGTATGGGCATTTTGAAATTTTGATTTTGGATCAGCAGTGGGAAGTATGGGGAAAAAACGGGGGATTTGCGTGTGTACTTGAAAACTGTGCGACATTTGCGATTCCGTGATGTCACATAGAAAGAGAGAGTCTTTACCGTTACGCAATGGCAGACACAAGCGAGTCATAAATATACGTGCGAGTACGGTGGTACGTGTGCGCCGCTGGACGTGTGTGCAAAGGCGTAAGACGAGAAAGTTACACGCTGATCCACCCAAACGCTGACCTTACGTACTAAAGACCAATGCCGGAAAGGCGGCTTTTGTCCTGGCAAGTTACAACACGACTCATCTTCTCTGCAATAAATTAACGAGCACGAGAAATTTCGTCGTTTTCGTAATCGAAGAACCCGATCGTTATGTAATTTCTCGTTCGATTTCGTGGAACGACGGTGGTGTAAGAGTGAAAACGAGATGAAAAACAATGCGACATTGACACGCGAATGTCAAAAGAAAGGGGGGGGGAATGAAAATTCAAAATAAAAACAAAACAAATCGTTTTATTTTATGGAAAATCACGTGCATGTTTTTTACGATCTAGTCGAGATAACTATATAATAGAAATTAAAATTATTTTTTTATCAAAACAAACTGTCTTTTAAACGAACAAAATTTGATCGAACAAATTTAAAACGTTTAGGATTTTGTCAACAAATCGTTTCGCTGTTTGAAACCATAACATAAAATATATATGTTTTCACATCAAAAACAAAACACACCTTTTTGCTTTTTTATAATAAAAATAAAAAAAACAAACCAAAATTATGACATATTTTTTTTAAATAAAAAATAGTTTGTGTTTCTCATTAAAAAATAGTTTGTTCTGATTATCGGGAAAGATGGGTTTGGTTTTTTGAAGAGACATTTTATTGATGTAAAAAAGGGAATGAAATGAAACGAAAAGAAAGAATAGCAAAGAAGTAGAAACAGTGGGATATAAACTGATGAGACAGGTTAGGAGGCAAAGGGAAAATGTAAACAAAGGGCGATGGGAATTTCTTGGAAGAAAATTGGGGATAGGAACAGTCGATAGAGGGACGAGAATACGAAACGATGAGACGTCGGTCGATCCGGCTAGACGGGGCCAACCCCTGTCGCGTCAAAACGCCAAGATCGACCCAAGGCCAATCAACGTCTTCGTAAACAACCCGCGACCCCAAATTACGGGACTCGTTTTCTGTAATTACGTTAGACTTTTCACTCAAGACTTCTTTTCAACTTGGCACGTATCTGCAAAACATATAGACTTGCCCCGCAATTCAAATATCTTATCAAAAACAAATCCAAAGAAAAATCAACTCCAATATATGTCCCGATTTAATTTGAAGGGAAAAAAACCAAACGAAAAATATACTCCCAGTTAATACGTACACAATTTCATGAACGAGACACGCGGTAACTTTCCAGTAACTTTGGTTTTTCTTTTTATAATTTTATAAGAAGTTTTATGAACAGATGAGTATAATAAATGCTGACAATAAGGGGAAATCGGTTGAAAATGAAAGTTGTACTTTTCAGAGGATGCGTTGCAAAAAATGTGTCTGGTAACTTTTTCGGTACAGTTTTGTAGTAACTTTTTTTTTATGAATGAGATGACGTAACGAATGAAAATGTAAGGAGAAATCGTTAGAAAATGAAAGATCTAGTTTTCAGGATGTGTTGAAAGCAAAAAAATGGCTGTCTGTTTTGTTGAGTGTTTATGAGGTGGTAAAACTTTGCAACCATGGCGGGATGGTGTTTTGTTAGATTTCCATGCAATTTACTGTATCAGGCTTTCGTGACCATAAGTGGGGTTGAGAAGGGTGGCCCCAAAGCCGGAACCGGGATTGGCTGAGATCCCCATCTCATGGTTTATAATAAAGCAATCTGAAATGCACCCCGACCTCTATTCCCGAGGTTAAATGAGGTCAAAGGGCCTCGGCGACTGAAAAGTGCCGTGCAATATAAATTTACTACATCCGCAGTTACGGATTTTAAGATAGAGCTTATCGATCCTAAAAATGTCCGTACCGGAAGTCGATGTCGTGAAAGAAAGAAGAATTTTTACCTCTCGAAAAAGATTAAGTATAAATTAACCAGACATCTTGGTGACTTATCTTATTTGTGCTTTTTTTATCGGACATTCTCTAATTGAATTAGTACAATGTTTGTAAGACGGGTATTTTTATTTGTAAATCAAAGTTCGATTACACGGTGCAGTGTCGTTTATCAGAGAAAGGTATCAGCTTGAAAAAAGTTCAGGAAAATATATAACGAAGTTAAGAAAACGCTCCAATTCAATTGTCGGGTGAAAATATGTTGAAATACTTATTGTCTCTGTTATTTGTAAGGCAAATTTTGAAAATGGAGGGAAAAAATCATTCTGTTACGTAACGTAACTCGGTTAATTGAATTATATTTATTTCTTAATGTTTAATTTCAAAATTTAGAATTAACGAAAAAAAAAGAGAAACAAAAATAAGATAGGCATATAATAAACACGGTTGAGTGTATCCAAATATTTTAAATTCTTTGAGGAATTTTAAATTGAATGTCAATCATGATTTGCAAAGTTGGAAGAAATTTGTCAAAATGTTTAAGAAAAGGCTGAAAAAAAAGTGACTGGTAAAAATGTGAGGTATTTTTCGATCGAATCTTCCAGGCAAGCGTAGGTCTGACGAAACTTCTTGTGCCTTCCCCTCGAATTCGCAATACCTCATCTCCGCGTCGTATCAGATCGCGGTAAGAAATTGCTTAATGAACCTGACAGCGCTGCATGCGCGGTGCCGCCTGAAAGGAAGATAGAAACGTTGCAGTGGGTCAAGGAGAGACTGCGGCTTTCACTTCCTCTCCGCGAGCTAGCGGCGTGCCGCGCCGCAACTCGGCTTTTCCCTCGGACTCGCTCGCTCACACAATCCAGCTCCCTCTCACTCGCACTTTCCGCGGATCGTATAATTTTCGCAAATCAACGGAGGAAAACAAATTCAACTTCCCGTGTTGGAACACTATTTTATTCCTTTTTTTCGACAACCTTCTTAGGAAATATCATTTCGCGTATCGTTTTTCCTAAGAACCCCATCAAATTCACGTGCAAATGTTTTGCGAACAATTTTGCCAGCTACGTTGCTGTGAACATTTTCCCATGGGAATTAGGTTTTAATTTTTCCCCCCTTTTATTTCTTGTTTTACAAGTTGTATAATATATTATATGTGTTACATAAGATTGTATATAGAAAATAGTATTGTATTTGAATAATAGATTTATTTTAGATTTGTATTTTTTATTATATATAAATAAATAAATCTATCCATCTTATTTACATTTTTATTTATATGTTGTTTGAGTTTTCTTTATCAAGTTTTTCATTTTTTTTCCAATAAGTTAGATGATGATTTTGTAATATTTTGCTCATTCTTTTATTGTGTTTGGTTTGTTACAGTTGATACAAGAGAAGTACAGTCGCATGACACGGGAGAGAAGGAGACATTAGGATTGGCCACCGTGAAGGTGGAACCTGGTTCGACGGGAACGGGAGCCCGACTGCTTCACGGAATCCTGTCGCAACATCCTCAGCAACACGCACTGGGTATGCAAAACGGATATGGCCGACACCTGGCCAATCACCCTCAGCTAAACCAGCCGCCCTATAACACTGCCGCCATTGCCACCACGAGTACCACAGGTACAGCCCACCCTTTTTTTATTCACCGAGCCATTAAAATTCAATCCATTTGTCTTTCTTCCTTTTTCTCTTCTTTTTTTTCTATTTTTTTGTTGATATATTTCTCTAGACAAACAAAAATTTCTGAAATCCCTCTTTTCAAATGTTATTCAAATTTTCGGACCAGAGGTTACAGGAACGGAGAATTAACATAGGGAAGCGCTCAGAAGGTGTATCTGTCGGCCGAAGAAGTTTCTAAAAAGAGCGACAGTTTACAAGTGAAACGGATTTACGGAAACTGTTTGGAAAAAAAAATTTTCTAAGATGGCGATAAAGAGCCAATGCGGCCGCGCTTCCTCCTCGGCGTGACCGAATCAATGAGCGGCTGAATAATTCGGGCTCGAAAAATGAATAGTCGATGAGTCGGTGTGTCGAATCGACACGAAAGAAAAATGGCGCGACTAAAATGGTCGCGCACCACGGCACCAAATTTATGGACTTGTCGGGTTCGACGAAGTTGTCTTTGTCTCGGTGTGAAGAATGTATCGCTTTTTAGTGTCTTGTTTTATGACTTAATACACGCGTCATTGTTGCCACGAAAGTTTCGGAAGTCGTTTTGGCTTTGCGGGATTTCGTAATTAGTTTTGATTCTACGCAGGGTTTTCTATCGGGCGAAAAAAAAAAGCTTCACAATAAGAGTCGAATTTCAATAAACATGAATTAAAATACAAAATGAATTTATAAAAAAAACTGGAACTGATTAAAAACGTTGAACTGAATTTGTGATTTTTTAGAATTTTGCGAATGAAAAAGTAAATTTGCATTTATTCTTTTTTTCATCACTTTTTTTTTTCTCGCATTTCAGTTGGAGACTTAAAAAATGGATGAATGAAAAAGGTGTTCACCCTCTAAGAGGAAATGTTTCTCACTCGCTAACGAGCTCGGCGGCCGCGTTTTACGACAAAACTGCTGCGCGCGGATGTTGTGAAATCGAAATGGACGGAACTCGGGTGAATTCATTAGCCATTGAGAAACGCCGAGTGCTCTAAGTTGGTCGGCGAAAATGCACAGTTTCCTCGATGGCGAAAACGAGAAAACTCGAGCCGCGCAGGCCATTACGGCGCGGACGATTATGTGAAAAGAAAATTTCATATGAATTCATGATACCGGAATTTATTCCAATGAGAAAAACTAAATAGATTAATTGGCCAATCTTTACAGACCGTTATAAACTTTCCAGTCAAATTTTGCGATTACAAAATTTACGCTTGACCAAGTTTTTGCAAGTTATATAACATATATTCAAATATAATTACATACATAGATTGAATTTGTTCCAAATTCTAAAAAATCAATTAGACGAAATTAAATCCAAAAGAGTGGGAATAAGCAGCGTTGAAAAAAAAGAAGAAGAAGAAGAAGCAACAAACATGGGAAGAAACTTGTACGAAATCAATTTTCGCATATTATCTTGAAAGGGGAATGCCAAAAAAGCGAGGAGATTCGAAAAAGGAGTCGGAATTGCGGAGGTGGTTTGGTTGCGGGATTAACATAATGTCACGCGACGGCGGGTTAAAAATGCAGAGGCTGGAAGATCTGGACGGTGCGCAGCATAAAGCACACACGGCGCTGCGCCGTCAGCCCTTTGGGACTGGTTTCGGACGGCTGGACCGAGACCGTGGGAAGTCGGCTTAATATGCATAGCAAATGACGGGATGACCTTCGTTCGTTGCATAAAGATAGCTTTAATTGACGGTGCACGCAGCTCGGAATAAGAAAAAACACGTTTCGCTCGATACAGCGAGATGCCGAATATCTTGTCAGCTTCTTGCAGAGCTCTTGACCGTTTTGCTCTCAACGGACCTCCAAATCCATCGTTGATTAACGAATTTTTTCCCCCGTCGCTCCAAATCTCATCTTTCTAAACTTCTTTGGCCGTCCCTTGTCTCCTTTCTTGTACACGTTCTATAATACTTGAAGTCTCACACTGAAAAATTACAAAGTTTGTGTAAATAAAAAATTGAAATATTGAATTGAATGTAAAATTTAAACAATAAGAAAGCATAAAAATGTTGGAAGAAGAGATGGCTGCTTGGAAAGAAACAGAAAATTGAACATTGGATTAATTAATGAGGTTGCTAATTAATGGAAGGAAAGGATTGAAATGGGAAATAAATAATTGTAATGAATTTGTTAACAGGAAGTGGATCACTGCCAGCGAGTCCTGCCGACAGCGGAGTTAGTGACGTCGAGTCAAGCACGTCCTCCGGCGGTAACGAGGACGCGAATCTCCTTTTAAAAGCGAGACTCAATCCTAATTCGTCGCTTCAGCCGAGTCTGCCTTCTACGCATCACTCTCACCTCTCAGCAGGTGAGCACGTAAAATCGCGGATTATGGGAAGCAGCGGCCCAAGCGCACTCTCCTAAATGGGAAGTCGTGTTTGATTCGCTCACTCATTTCATAGCCGTTTTTTCAACCTCGTTTTACTTTTACATCGCACCAAAAATGTATACTCCAACGTTTTCCAACGTCTCTTCCGCTTAAAAGATTATACAAAAACTCGTTCGATAATGTTTGAACGAATGATCTTCATTCCAATTGCATTTCAAATCATTTTAACTTTTATAAAATTATACATCTACAATTTGTCTACTCAATTTTTTGCAGCTTGAAATGTTGAACTTAATTTGGAAATTCTCATTTTCTCATTTATTTTTAAAATCATATTTTCGTTGCCTTTCTTTTCAGTTTCTGTGTTTCAGCTTTTGTATAATTTCAAACGTTCAAAAACTTTTATCTTACCATTTTTAAAATCATATAATATTCTTCTCTCAATTTTTCTTTGTTTAATTTGTTTTAAACTTTAAAATTTGAAATGATTGTATTTAAAATATTAAAATAAGTTAGAAATTTTTTTTTTTTCTTAAATTTAAATTTCAAGATAGGTTGCAGACAATAATAGTTGGGTAATAAACTAGTTGAGTACATTTTTGAGATTCAAATAATTCGGCTGGGTTAACCAGGGTAAGCGTGACATTAAGGGTAATTATGACATCTCAAATGAATGTTTGGTTCTTGAAATCCATATATTTTTATCGATATTAAAAGTCACTAATTAGCAAATTCGTAAGTAATGGAATTGGTTCAAAAATGAAAGTTTTAATACAAAATTTCAGATGTCATTTTTTATTATGTTTGTCACTGCTATCCTGGTTGGTCTGTCTGAAAGAGCAATTACTAAAAAATTCTTCCATAGCCTTAGGTAGGTCAGCTTGTCACAGTCCAGGAGTTTATCCATCGACGACAGGATTCCTACCGCCGTCTTTTCACCCCCATCAACACCACCCCTCGCAGTATCACCCGCACAGAGGAAGCTCACCGCACCATCAGCATGGCAGCCACTCTATGGGACCTAGCATGGGACCACCACACCATCATCAACTCCACCATCCGCCCAACCTGCAACACCTGCATTACCGTCAGCCTCCAACGCGTAAGTCATCAACAAATTTCCACTCACGTTATCTTTGTTAATAACGATCCAAGGTGGCGCTGTCAACTCTCGAAAATCACATTTACACCTGGCCAGATGGAGCGAGCGACTGCTCTGATTTGCAGATCACCTGTTGATTGTGACCAGACTTGCAGATTGTGCGACCATTAAATCTTGGCCGGATTTCATTTATCTGATTCCTCGCAGGTGGCTCCGATTAAGTAATTGATATTCAAAAAAGTGAAATCTTAAAATTGCAATGACAAATTATCCTTTAATGGCCACATGACTTGCCAATTATTTATTGAACAGATTTTAACAATCAGGTGCTTTTTTTTTCTTTCGCATACTTAAGTGTATGTTTTCGAGGAGACGTCATTCTGTAAAATTGGTAATGATCAATCAAGCAGGTTGGAATTGAACGTTGCAAGTTTCTCAAGCCAAAATGTTTTGTTATCGTCGATTCTTTGTAAATGATCGTAACAAAAAGGGAGGGAACTTGTGAATAATTGAATGAAACCGAGTGAATGAAATGAATTGGCGTTTGAAAGTTACAGATTTCTCTGGGGCCGCTGTCTGAGCCCGTTGTGCAGGCAATAATTACTCGTCGCGTGTTCGCGGCAGATGTGAGAGGTGCCGGAAAATGAAAGTACAGCGAGCGTATTAACAATCAAGCGGCGGCTGTTCCGCTCAGCCGCGGCAGGTGACGGCGCGCGCGACTGACCGAGATTCTGCCGTGATTTCGCTACCGATTCGTGTCTCGCACATTGACAATTGCGCACGACAGATGCCCGATTATGTTAATTTGTTTTTCGCTCTATCCCACAATCATGTCTTCATCCACTTCATTTTTCTCCTCTTACACCAAACTCTTGACGTCTTTAATGCCGCGGCAGGTGACTCGTTTGTCATTCCACTCAACTAACATTCATTTGTGTACTTTTCCAGTAATTTGTTACAATCACTTCATTTCTCTTTTTTTTATTTTCAACTTCGATTTTTCTCTTTTTTTTCAATATCATCTTATGCACCACATCTTTTTAACCCAATTTCCGGTACTTGTGTTTACGGCTTGATTTCCAGGAAATTGAATATTTGATCTGAACTAATAAATTAATTAGAGGATAATTGAAAAATTATAAAAATCATCGTTTCAAGTTTGAGATTAAGTGAAAGGATGCGCGATAAGAGCGAAAAGAAGATATTTATTGCACGCTTAGTTTGACCCAGTTGACTATACCTGCGGTGCAACCCAGAAAAATATTACAAGTCAAGAAAAAAAAAATCAAATGGTATAAACCGCCAAACAAAATAAAAACATAAATGTTAGGTTTTGATTGTTTACATTAAATTGTTTTGTTCTATCGAAATCGTTTTATAAATGCTTGACAGATCGTTTGATGAGAGATCGACGTGAAAGGTGTACGCCGAAGGATATGCAATCGGGGATTTTGAGTGGCGCCAAGGTCACCTGCCGGTTAAAGGAGGTCGGAGTGAAAAGTCGCGGGATTACGCCCGAATCATCTAACCGTGTAATGAATCTTTTTTTTGCACGACTTTTCACCGCGGTGCAGCCGAAAAAAAAAACTTAATCACTCCTTCAAACGGAAGTGGCCCGATTCGTTGGCGGGAAATCGCGAATGGATTTTCGATGTCCTCAATAGCAAACTGTGTCGGTCCATAATTTATCCCATTTTTTATCCTTTAATATTTTATCTACATCGGGGGAAAAAACCGGACTGAAAACAAAAATATAAACTAGCAGATAAAAGTGTGCAGGATGATGTCCTTTTTTGTCTGATCAAACATAAACATCTGAAATTGCGGGGATAAATATAGAAAGAGAGGTAAAAAAAAAAGGTTGCGCGAACGTTGCTGTGAGGTTGGGTGAAATGATTGTATTGAACGGGGCAATAAAATTGTAACAAAAGATTTTGAACTGCGCGAGAACAAAAGAATGTGGGGCGCGATAAATTTTTCGTGAGGCCCAGGCGCTCGGTTGGCGCGCCGCGCATTTCGCTCGCGCTGGTCGCTTTGCAATGGAACGCGCATAACGTGGCGGGGCCTGCCCGTTACCAAATCGGTATGGCGTAACATTTTGCTTATTCACGTTCGATTATACAATCCGGCACACTTTTACTCGACGGGCCGCCGCTGAACGGTTGCGCACACCGCGCGAGCTGCACAATTGTGATACATCACGATTATAATACGTAACGCAATGCACCACCTGCTGATTTTCCTATGAAATTTTATATCAACCATCTAACAAATTTCAATCCTTCGGCAAATAAATTATTTAAACTTTTTACGGCTTTTTATCACGTCGCCGCACATACGAATTAACTTTCAATTAAAATTCCCAATTTCCATCAATCAAGACATTCCAAGAGATATACATTTTTAATTGAATTAATCAACTTGATATATTAACGTTCTTCATTTTCAATTTTTTTTATTTATAAACCAAATGTCAAACTTTAAATCATATGTGACCTATATATCTGTCTTGATGAAACGTGATTCATATATGAATTATGTTACACACAAAAGTCCATATATGGATATGTATAATCGATATATCTTATTATCATTTTTGTTAAACATTATTCATCTATAAACTACTATGCTTAACATATGTAAATTCATATATGTTTCATTCATGTTTAACACGATTTTTTTATTTGATTGAAAAAAATCGAATTTGTATTTTAAACAATAAATTGAATCGAACCAGGAAAATAAAGCTACAATCAACAGGACAATAGACATTTCATTTGTTTGAATTGAAATCGAACGTTATGATATAGCTCATTCGTTTTATCGCCCCTGTTTGGTTTTATTATCTTTTGAGGAAATATTGTGTGCCGATATTTCAGTAAATCTGTTATAATTGACCGCACACGAGTCAAAACGATGGCGAAATAGGGATCCTGATTAATGAATTTATTAGCCGGTTTAATTACGACACAGATTATATCATTCGGGGTATTATAACGACGTAACTATAGCGAAGTAAACGGGCTCAGTGTCAATGTTGCGAAATCTATAGATTTCTCTTTCGAGTCCGTCGCGCGCTCGGCTGCGAAACCTTTTCGCATCGCGCATGAAAACATATCGTATAAATATTGAATTGTAAAATTGAGAAAAAAAAACATTTGATTTTCTGCCAAGATTTTTTTATTATTTATTTGTAACATTTTTGTTGAGAGGTGTCACGGATTTATTATTGTGAAAGGTCACTTTCTGTTTGTTTTTCTTTCTTCTCTTTTTTCTCAAGTTTAAATTTACTATAAAATTTTATAAGTTCAATAAAAATGAATTTATTAGAAAAATTTATTTGAAATTAAAAAAACTGAGGATTTTGAATGAAAGATTTTAATTCGGTGGAGGATCGCGGCGATCTGAATCGTTAAATTAGTTCCAAAAAAAGAAGAGAAAAATAAAATCGTTTCAAGATCACTGTGACAAAAAGAGCATCGCCGGTCGGGCATATTTTGGTCGCACTATTAATAAAATCTGCACTGCAGTTAAAAAAACACCGATGAAATTGAAGTGGCAGGAGAAAAAAAAAGGTGGTAAAACAAATAGATCGTGTATTTTTTTTGCATATCTCCGCTGGCGTCACCGCGTTGTTGTTTCGTAAGACTTTTTTGCTATTCCAATCCCGCGTGCTATTTTTCGGCGACCGCCCCCCTCCCCCGGGCTTTTGTTTCTTTCCTTCGTTTTCTTTTTGTTATTCCTTTGTATTTTTTTTTGTCTCCCCTTCTCTGCTTGCCTCACGCTTCATCGCTCGTACAATTTACGATCCGCGCGCGAATCTTATAAAAATATCCGACCGGTACTTGATCTAGGGCAACCGGGACATCATCGCGGAGAAAAGTTGGCTACGAGCATTTTTACGAGCGCTTACCTTGAAGAACAGGTCGACGCCGACAAAAGTCCGCCAGGCCTTAATGGTTTCTATTATTTAATTGTCTTGGAAATAAATAATTTTATAATCCAGAAATTGCCAGGCTTTTCTATCAGGATGTCCGGTTTTACAACATTCTCCGGTGTTCTTTTCCTCCTGTCGTTTTTCAGACTTAGAAATAAATTATAGGTAACTTCAATTCTGGTTTTATTTTCAATTGAGATAAATAAAAGTACATGTCTCTATTTATACAGATGTATAATCATACATACTTATTTTTTTAATCATACATGTAACTAAAAATACATTTTCGAGATAAGAAAGTAGATATATTTTGTTATATCAAAAAGGCTTTTAAAAATTGAAAGAAAAAATGTATAAAAAGTTGAAAGTTTTTTTTTTTTTGCACTCGACTGGCAAAAATCGGTTGGCAAATTTAGGACTGTGCAGTCGTAATCGGATTCTTGATACGTTGAGTTGGATCGCGCTTACGTAAGCGCATAATCGTGAACAAACGAAAGAACGCACGTTGTGGTGCGTTGGTTTGTGCGTGTAGAATGGGTTGTCTAGGTCTAGGTCTAGGTCGCAGCGTCAGGAGGGGCGAGGGCGTGGTCGGCGCGTTCGTCTATGTGCGCAACGGACTGACCGCTGACCGAGTTCCGCGTGCCGTTTCCAAGCCCGGAACCATGGACCGTCGCGGCCACCGGAAACCGTCACGACCCATTCAAAGTGCACCCAAACGCTCCTCGCACAATTTCAAACCGAATTTTTACGTCTCGCTCCAATTTCCAAACGAACGGTCAAAACAATTTGCAAACAACTTTCGGCTCGCTTTTTGAACTTGAAATAAAAAACGTCATCTCCCCATTTCGTTTCAGTTCAATTTCTTCCTTACATTTTTTCATATTTATATTTTCACAAAAAACAATTCAAAAAGTATACAAAGTACTTTAAACAAGAATAATTGAAAAAAAAATTAAAAATACGATTCTATTTGAAAGAGTATTACATTTTGGTGTTTTTTTTTATGTTTGTGATTTTTGTTTTCGTTTTGATTTTGTTTTTTTTGAAAATTTTATTTTGTAAAATAACTATTCGGAATGAAATAACTTAGTTAAAATGTAGTTAAATTTGTCGAGCGCAAAAAAGTTAATGGACTAATAACATCAATTTCCCCGATTTCAAGTTTTGATTTGATCGGATGAAAAAAAAAACTTGTTGTTCGGCCGTGCGAAATAAATGATTGGAATAAAAAGAGATTGAATTTGTGCGGTGATTCATCTGGCTGTGTATCGGAGAAACGCGTATCCGCATTAAAAGAGGAAATGATCGCGGCGCAATGTCGAGTCGAGGGGTGGTCGGATGACAAAGAGCCGCAAAATCAAAGTCGATTTGAAAGTTTCAATTGCGATTTCCGTATGTACTTGAGTGTGACATATGATCGCGACAAATTTCGACATCAATTTCAATCCAAACTGCTTTGTTTTAAAAGTTTTTTTCAATTCATACTACAGCCATCAACATCTTTTATTTTTCCAATTACTTTTTTTGATCTTTTAGTTTTGTTTTTAATTTCATAAAAATCAACCACGATTGTTTTTGTTTATAGAAAAATCGTATATAAAATTATTTTTAAATGTTTCCTCTTTGTATGACCCTCTCTGTCTTTTTTTATGTCTGCTCTACGAGCAACACCGAACGTTTTTCCTCCCGATTATTTATTCAGTATGTTAATTCCGAGTTGCAATTCCTGTTCGCAATCGAACGTGCGATATTTAATTGTATTTTAATGCGTTAAATGTGACGTGCATTTTTGCAATTCTATGCCAAATATTTTTTTGCACATCAACGAGTTGATTATTATCTTCAATACAGACTGAAAAAAAATCATGTTCAATTACTTTTATTTGTCAATGAAAAGGGGAATTGGAATTGGGAAAATTAAAGTTGCTTTTTTTCTGCAAAAAAAATAATAATTCCGTCTATTTATTTGGTTTTGCAAAGTTGACGGGGGGTTACAATAAATTTCACTGCAGAGAGGTTTGTTTGAAAATCGTGTGCAGTTGTGTGCGCGCGTAATTGCAAAATATATGGCTTTTAGCTGTTAAAATAATCGGCGCTCGTAAAGCCGGAGTAATAATAACTAATCCGTTACCATAAATCATTCGGAGGGTGTTAAGAGAATTTTTATTCGAGCACGAAAATTGTATTAAATCAGCGCGGAAAGCGAGAAAAATGTATTTTTACCTTTCAATTTGTTATGAGATACAATTTTTTTTTAACTCCGACCTTCGGCTTTTCACGTTTAAAAAATTATTTGACAAAAAGAAATTTTTCGAACGAAACAAAAAAGTAATAAATGCTGAAGAATCTATTTTGTGTATTCATTTTTTTTTTTTTTTTTTTCTTTTGATGCGCACCAAAATGAAATTGCTATCTTGGATATTTAAATAATGCGACTGCAACATATTTCCAACCAAACAATGCAAATTCGATGCAAACCAAATGCAACTGTCGTGTTGATTATTCGCTCGCTGTAAACAATCGGTCTGGATTTGCGTTAATTCGAGCGGACCATTTTGTTCAACCTCCTTTTTTATACTTGACAAGTATTTTTTTTCATCTCTTTCATATCATATTTTCATTGATGACCTCATTTTTGTTTTAAATAAATCAGTCTGGAAATATTGAAACGATGAATATGAATATTAAAACGGAGAAATCGAAATGAAACTTTGAATTCAATGAATTGAACGGCAGACAACGCGGAAACCTCACCGAACCTACCGCAAAACAAAAACACAAGAAACCCCCATTATATTGGCGGTAAAACAAAACCCGGTAAAGAATCCGGCAACAGCTCCCCCTTTGTTGTGTGCACCTGCGCGCCACCCTAACCTACATTATGGACCAAAAGTGGCGCGATTACAAATGTGCCTTATCATATTCCAATCCTTTCCAAATTTACTTCTACAAAAATATCATTTGTCATGATAAATCAAGTCGAGTAAAATAAACATTTTTGTTTACAAATTAAAAGTTGTAAACAGAATTCCGAAAGTCAAAAAAACATGAAGATGACAAAAAAATGTTACAAAGTTATAGCTAAACAAGGACAGTTTGCTGATGTAAACACCAACATAAACAAAGACGGAATCAAAACAATTGATGGTATTGAAATTCCATCACTAATTGGACGGTTGGGTAACGTTAGCGATCGGGTTGTAGGATCGCAAAAATATATCAATTATTGAGGTACACGAAAATATCATTGAATTATTTGTTTCTGTGAAATGTGCTAACGAATTTCTTGGAATCCTCGTGTGAATACGTTTTGTTCGCGTTTCCTCAAGTCGGATAAATTCATTCTGCGGGACGTTTGTCGCTGTTATCACTGTTGCTGTGCTTTTTATCATGAATAGGTGAGAAACGAGGCAAGCGAGACAAAGAGAAGACGAAGAAGAAGAGGGAGATAAGAGCCCGGAGGGTGGGGAGCGGCGTGAAATAGAGACGGAGAGACAAAGGAAAAATAAAGAGTGAAAGACTGCAGAAGCCGAGAGCGAGCGGCTGGCGTCCTTCCTGGGTCTCTGCCCCTGTCGTTGTGGGTATTGCCGCGCATTGTATATTTGCAGTGCACACATTATCGGCGTGTGCGTGCGTATCGGCCGCCTTCTTGGTCTCATCTCCTGCCGTCGTCGCCGGCAAAAATGCACACGGTTCTCAACCAGATGCACATCCGGAGCGAAGCGCGGATAAAAGCACGGCGCAAGCGCACAAAAAAGAGAGCCAGCACGAGCAACGGAGACGCACAAAGCCAAGCGGATAAACTCGCCTCAAGGTCTCCCCTGCAAATAATCAGACACTCTCCCGTCTATGCACGAATCTCGCGCGATATAACCCGACACTTCTTTCTCGCATAGCGCCATCTTTGTTTACGTCTAATTGCATACAACGATTATCGTTTCAGACTCAAACGAATTTCAAGAGTCGCGTCTCCAAAACTTGAGAAAAGTCTTTCATTTTTGCACTTACGTTTGGTGGAGTGTAATGCAACTGCACCCTGAGTGTCGTAGCATTTTAATAATATTATAACGTCGGGCATCAAGTACTGTTGATGGAGAAATCATAAACATAACCCATTTATCAAGAAAGGAGACCGAGACAGAAATTTAACTTTGTCGCTTGATTGAAGATGAATATTTTTTGCACAAGGTTTTAAACGAGGATTGTCAGGTTTGAATTGTTGCAAAATTTTTGAGGTTATGTTTCTAACAATTGAACAAGTTGGAAGAATTATTATGTTTTGTATATATTTGTTTATAGATTCGTTGGTTTTTTTTTTTAGGTGTGATTTGATGAAGAAAAGAATAAGGATTTCAAGAGTGTTTANATTTTTTTGATGAAAACTGGACAAAAGAAATACAACAAGTTGGAGTGGATGGATTGTTGACAGCGATTGCACATTGAAAAATTGATACATCGTTTGCGCACAATGTACTCGGCCGTTGCAGATTAATGATCATAATTACGCAACGCAAAAGCGGCTCGAAAAATCCGACACCTTTTTCCTCGAAGCTCCGAGGCATTGTAATAATAACGTACATATCTCTGAAGAATATCTTATTCTTTTGCTTCCATCCTTTTTTGGGGGATTTGTGATAAAGGAAGGAAGAAAGGGAAAAATGAGCGGCGAAGAAAAAAGGCAAAACGAGAGACGCATACACATGCTACTTGATATTTTTGCACGAATTTTTGCCTGCTGAAAAAAAAGAGACTAACTGGACAGTCAGTCTGCAGTCTAAAGAACATGCTCGACGAGACGTCGTGCCCGCCCTACTGTAAAATCCCCGCTCTACTTCCGCCGATTTATCTTATTTCGTCTGCAGAACGAATAACGAGAGTAAATTTTGAGAGCAGACGTCATTAGCATAAAAACAACGCTTACTTTTTCACTCAACTTTGCAATTGACTTTCGAGTGATGTCCAATTTGTATGGGAACAATTTAGAAAAAAATTGTGCTCCGCAAGAAAAAGGAAAAGGTAGCAAAACGAAGGAGTTTTGCCACCGAGAGAAATCGAGGAAGTGAGAACGACTTCAAATTCAGCAGCTGGATCAACTGGCATATCAAGTCGTTTTTAAAATTTAATCTTCAATTTAAAATAGATTCGAATTTAATGATTTGAAAAATCCGTGAATAAAATTAATGAAATGAAAAAACAATGAAAAGTTTTTCATTGTTTTTTTCAGGCAATTCTAATTTGAAAAAAAAAAAATCTAAATTCTTTTAACTGAGCTAATAACGTTGACAATTTTAATTGGACTGAATTTTCGGTAGAATGAATTTTGTAGTTGAAATTGAATTGTGAAATGTAAATTTTTGTGCAGATTGCATGGCTCGACGATAAATGTAGGCCGAGAGCAAGCAGTTGCGTGCTCGCGGAATCGTCGACGGAGATCTGCGATGTCACTTTCGTTGTCTCTATTGTGGATTCGCCTAGGGCGCTGCAGAGCTCGGCCATAATACCGCAGGCATCGGCGATTTAGCGATGTATAGACGGTGACCTTGTCGCCGGCAATTCACCCCGTCCGCCCTCCTTGCCTCCTGCCCGGCCTTCGGCGTCTCCTTCCCTCGCTCTTCCTTTTCAGCAAACCCTCCGCTTCGCGTTCTCTAAACCTGCAGTTCCTGCTCTCCATGGTTCCACCTCGTTATCTCTCCTTCTCCCTCTCTCTTTTCAACTCTATCGGCCCCTCCGTCTCCCCACCCCGACTATTTCGTGTCCGTCTCGCCATCCGCGTCTTTATCATTCCTTTTTTTCTCTCCTCTCCCGCGTCGCCTCTTCATCTTCCTCTTCTTCTTATTCTCCCGCACCTCTCTCTCTTCCTCTTTCCTTCTCACTCTGCAGCTCCCAAAAGACCCGTCAAGTCGTTTTTATCCTCTCTGTGTGTGCCCTATGCAATTCGATTGCCAACGTTGCAACGTCCGGGGGGACCCGTACTTATATAGTCACGCTTTTGCAAAATGCCTTCAAGTAGTCACGTAACCGCGCCGTTTAACGCGACATTGTTTGTCTTTTATTTTTTTTAACGCGAGGTGCCACGCACTTTTCGACGACCCGCCGCAATCAGCCCAACCGCATTGTCTTGCTCAAAATAATACGTTTCCTGTCGGCCAGGAGACGCAGCTTTGCCAAAACTCTCGCCGTAGGCACATGCGACGTTGGACCCAAACGAGTCTTCAAATTTTCTATTTCAACATTTGCAACTTCCTTTTCATTTTGTAGGCACTCAAAATTTTTCTTGCATCGCATTCGAACATTGTTTTTCATGATTAGCTGACTATTGAAATTAGATTTTGATTCCTATTTTTTTAACAGGGACTGTAAACAGGGAGTTGGACAGACTGAAATTAATGACTGAATCCTGGAGTTCCCGGATTTATATCGAAGTATGGGATGACAGCAGGAGCGACTGTTTTCGCAGAAGTCAACGAATCGCACAATTGCAGCGTCCGTTTGAACGGGACGGAGGAAAAAAAAGTTGGCAAAGAAGCGTCAATTAGCGCCAGGAGGACTCAGGATTCCTTGGATCCTAGTGCAGGCAGAGCGCATGCGTACGCCGAATGCACGAGACCGGGCTTTAATTTGGTTCCGAGAAAGCCCTCCTCGCAACGAGACTCGGCGGGGGCTTACACGTATAATTTCCGCTAGAAGCCGCGCGCCGCGTGCAAACTAAAAATAAATGTTACAACGACGCTCAGCGAGAGAGGGACCAAACAAAAGAATTCGCACGCGAAGAGGCGTTGCGTTTCACACGTTCCTTCCGCCGCCGCGTGACGCACGTCTATGCACAGACCTAGCCGAGAGTCGTTGGCAATTACCGAGAACGTTCGAGAGTCACTTGCAATATCTCTCTCGGCCAGACTTATTGCCTCCGCCGTTGCGCTGACGGATGGAAATCATTGCAAACCTTATGGATATGCAAATCCCATCCCGAGTGATGAGGAATCGATCCTGCGAGCGTTCTTCTCAACGAAGATGCATCCAACTTTCAAATGAGATTCTGCGCGAGAGCGCAAACTTGTTTGTGACCCTAAACTGATGCGTGAACTTGCAAAGCATCTGGTTGCAAGATGACCATTATGAATAAAAAGTCTGCAGAAACTCTGGCGAACCGACTGCAGCCTCTTAATACACACATTTTTGTTATACTTTCAATCTACTTCTTGGGGACAAAGTTGCTCTAACCCATTTCTAGTCGTTATATCAAAACAGTCATGTTTTTCATTACTTTTATTTCGGATTTCTGTTTTACATGTTTGAATTATATACAATTTGCGATAAAAATTTAAAAACAAAATTGCGATAACAATTCAGTGATTCTGAGACAAACACTAATAAACTGTTTTTCATTTCAAAACGTAATCTTAAATCTTAATCAGTAATATTTTAAATTGTAAAGATTTTTATGTTTTAAAATTTAAGAAATAAATTATCTGTTTTTACTTTTAAGCCATTGAGTTAAGTTTGTTTTTAAAAATTTAATTTAATTCAGAATATGAACATTATAACATTCCATTAAAGGTTCAACTTTTGAAGACTGTGTTTGCAGAATGTTTGGACTGCTTTTCAGCAGATGTAAATTTTTTAGGACGAATAAGAACATGTTTAGATCAAAATTCGAAAAAGACTGAGATGGAGCTAAAATGTAAAATGACCGAGGGACAGTTTGGAAAACGAGCGATCGCAAATGAATGATTTCCGGTTGTGCTGGCGGCCATGTTTGTATGCGACTGTGCGAAATTCGCCCGTGAATATATAACACGCAGCGAGCACTCTAAATATACGACTTTGTAGCTGCCCCCTCCGCAGAGGCTGGTGCGCGCGTACGCTCCGCATGCACTAGTATGCCAGCCTAGACCTAGACCTAGTCCGACAGCCTAGACCCTGCGTTAACAATCCGGAGGGGGATGACGTCGCCTCGTTAAGACGCGAGAAGAAAGGCCAGAGGCGATCGCTGCTGGACCCCTCGCTCTATCGGAGAAAGCGAGTGCGTTGCGCCGACCCGTTAACTCTTATCAGCTGACCTTGTTGCTGCACCATCATTGTCTATCGGAACGAGCGAACGGTCGCTGGAACCAAAAATGATATGCCAGCCTAAAAGGTTTCCACAAACTTAAGAGACGCTTCTTGTTCTAGTAATCTCTTAGATCTGCATTCTATTTTGGATGCCAGTTAACAAGAACATTCACTCTGGCTGGCAAACATTCTTCGAAATATGAACTGCAGAATGAAAAAGAAAAAACACACGAAATGTTGCAGAAAGAAAACAAAAACGAGACGGAGATAAAAAAGAGTTAGTATAACCAATGACGCGCAGCCTATTAGCAAGATCGTCACCATTTCCTTTGGCAATCGCTATTATCTTGCGAGCTATTCTTTATCCTAATTAAGATACCGTTATCTGGACAGGAAGAAGGGTATATCTTGATAAGAGCCCATCAACCGGTCGTCATCTAATTATTAGCCGATGCAGCGAAACTCTTTCTGGATCGTGTGTTCGCTTGCATAAACACCGTTTTGAGAGGGAGATAATTGGAATTATTATATGGAAGGGTGATAACATTCATCGTCGTGGATGGCTAATAATTCATGCCGCTGGCTTTGCCGATCTAAATTCGAACCGATGTGTCATCGCGCGAGGCGTACCAGCTCTCTCTGTCTCTCTCTCTCTCTCTCGTGGGAGCCCAACGCAAATAGGGAAACATGAAAATCGGTTCAGCGACCCCTAGGCGCGAAGAAAATTGGCAGTTGGGGCGCGTTGCAAATTGCATCTTGCAATTGCGCGCTGCATGGAAGATGCGGCACATGTCACGGACGGAGAGGTTTCCGCGGAACTTCCGGATGCCGATCGATCGTAGAGCCAGGCGTAGGAAGAGCGCCTGCAAAGTTCCCATGAGGAGGCATTATGCGAGCAGTTTTGTCGATGATCGACCCTAGCTCGCGCACCTGTTCTGCACGTCGCCCCGTTGTTTGCGACGTCCCCACCCTTGTTTTGCTCCGGAGCGAGCAGCGCTCTATGGAAATCATGTGGCATTCATCGGCGTTTCGGCGAGTCGTCTCGTTTGCATAAGTCCCAGACTGGGCGCGCACAAAAGAGCCTCGCGAAAAATGTAGAAGCGTGCTTTCCGGGTCTCGATAACACCCGAGAACCGGAGAGGAAGAGGAAACAGGGGAAGGAGCTGCTTGCGGCTGGTGCATCGGACTAGCGCGAAAAAGAGCCAACGGTCAGCCCGAGGAGGAGAAGGATAGAGCAGTTAAGTTAGTCTGTCGGTCAGTGACTGCCTGACTTTCCCGGCGCAGCTGAAGGTCAACTCTCCCCTTCTTCCGAGCCTCTCCTCTTCTTCCTCCTCCGCCCAGACATCGTCTTCGTCCTACTCCCTCCACGCCGCGACTCTGCAAACTTGCATACGCTACCAACAGTTTCATCTATATGGGCCATTCCGACTACGCCATTTTACATCCGGAGACCCCCCCTCAGACTATTTTTTTTCCTCTCTTTCTCACCTACGCCATGATGTCGCTCTTTTCGCATTTTCACTTTCATCCCTCGACCGATGACTCGCACTTTTGTTTCAGTCCGACTTGTGCAATTGTTTTCGCAGTTTTCATTTTCAGTTTTAAATTGAATTTTTAACTTTTTTTTTCATTCAAATTGTTTAGGTCGGAAGGAATAAAAAGAAGGAGAATAATTGGTGGGTCGAAATTTTTTAGTTTGAAGATTCGAGTTTAAGATGTTCAGAAAGAGAAGATGAAGAATTCACGAATTAAGGAAATGATCTTGCATCATGGCGTTGAGGAATTCACCAAACGATGTTAAGGGCACACGCAGCAGACTCCTACGCCGCGCTATCGATGAATTCTTGCAGCGACTGCATGAGACACGCAGTATAGTGTGTGTGGGTCGAGAGGGCACTGTGGAGGACGCGGAATTCCGCGTGCTAGCCTGGCTTCTGGCCTATCAAAACTCCCTCCCCAAGGACGCTCGGACACAAAGAAGCTTAACGAACTTTTTTTTTCTTTCACGAACGCAAGGACGTGCATCTCGCCCGGTCTAACGATAATTAATAACTAATCATCTGCGACTGAAAACAAAAAAAAAGTTATCTCCGCGGCGGACAAAAAATTCGCAGACGAGTTTTTGCTTGCTTTTCGTCCGGGTTCATGGTGCAGGGTTTAAACTCGAAATAAAAGAGTCTGAAAATGTATGAATTGTAATTTCGTTTGGTTGATTGGACGGGACAAAAAAAATTTTTTAGCTGAATGGTCAGCAAATATTTTGCGCTCGTTTGAATGAGCGAGACAAAATAAAAACGAAAAAGAGATGAAAAAATAAGAGTGAAAGAGAAAGAATAAAAGAATCCGAGTTAAATGAGAGAATTCGCAAATAGAACGCGAACTGCGGATGACGCTGTGGGTGCAAAAAAGCGGTGCGAAGGTCGCGAGTAGGTGCTGCTATGAAAAAAAAGAAAAAAAAAATAACACGAAACTGCCGCGCCAAAAGTCATCGATTATTTATCAACGACGCGACATCGTCATTCGGACGCGTAACAAGTTCTTGCTGACTTTCCGTTGCAAGTGGTATAGGTCAGTAAAGTGCGAGCCCCCACTCCTCGTCCTAGACAACGGTCTACGATTGACTCATCTAGCCAGTCATACCCTCTCGGATTCCCGAGGCCGGTACAAATAGCGACAGTATATTTAGATTCGCGACAAGCATCGAGAACTTTTCATTTCATTCTCAATATACTTTACAAACTTTTACTCAAGTTTAACCTTATATATGATGCTTCATACATGATTCATACATTTTCATATATCACTTGCACTCTTAATTTCAGTACTTTTTATTTTTATGCCAAGAAATGTATAATCAATTTTGAGCTTCAGTTATGTTTCATATATATAATTCCGTGTACGCTGAGTTTAGTTATAAATTGATTATGGTTTTATATATGGAATCGCGTTGCCATAAAAGTCTCCATGTTTAGCTCGAGTAATATATAAATTTCGAACTCGGTTTCATTTCTCTCGACAATTCTTGTAGCTCAATTTATTTCTCTTTAATTTTCAAATCAATATTTATGATCGATATTTATAATCTAGAATAAAAGAACGTTGAAAAAACAACAAGAATGAAAGTCGATGATTTGAGATAGAATCGAAACGGAATCGAAGAAGCAAAAAAAAATTGAAAGGTGGAATAAAAAAAGCACGGGCATAAAAGTGACATTTATATGAGCGTATAAAATGAACAGTCCATAGATTATTGTACACGCTTAATATAATCGAGCATAACTTGGACGGAATTTTTCTCCCGGACAAATATTCCGTACATTTTGGGCGAAATGATTTAGCAAGTGTTCAGTTTGACTTTATTGCATAAAGTGTATGGTCATTGGCGGGAAGTAGAGTGAGACAGAGGCTCCGCGACTCGGGGTTGGAGGGGGGCCGGGAGTCGGACGAGAAGAGGACTGCCACTAAACGGAACGCAGCGGGGAGGAGGGCGCGAAACGCACTGCCGAGAGAACTCTGGCTGCAGTATGATAGAGGACTGACCCGAGCCAAGGTTGCACGGTGACGCCATCAAGCTACTAGTGCATAATAGCGCCGCTTTCTGAGCCTGTGCTAAAATCGGATTCATCCTCCCTCTTCTCCGTGTCAATTCCACGACGAATATTCCAGCAGATTATTTTTGCCTTTGAAAATTCAATATTCAGATGTACAAAGTTTTGATCATTCGCTATACATGAATAATCAACATTTTTTACATAATAAAATTTGCAACTTTTCGTGCAAGAGTTGACATGGATTGTATTCTTTGATGATAGAAAAAAAATTGAAACCATTTTTTTTGTAATTATATTAAAATAATACAAGAGTCATTTGGTAGAGTTAAACGTACTGCAAGTCAAACGACAGTTTGCGATTTGGCGTCAAAAATAGAGTTTGTTTACTAACACCGAGCGTGCCAGCGGACCGTATTACCAATTTTATTCTATTTTTGCAGGCAATATAATTTTAAATAGGACGAACAGTTTCAAAATAAAAGGCTATAAAGAGGAAGCACGTTCGCCGGGGCAATTTTAGATCTCCCGTACAATTGCCCGTGGAAATATTGTTTCGCGTAAATAGTTTTACGATCCCCCGGCGCAGATAAATTACTTATAAACCGCTATGCTCTTGTCACGATGGTCTTGCGAGCGTCAATGGTCGCTGCAACTGTGTTCCGTTCCCGTTTTATTGATTTGACCAAGTTTTAAAACTGCGCCATCTGTGTGTTCAAAATTACAGCTGTCTTTTTATTTCCTATATATTATCTGGTTGTAACACAATCAATTTACAAAAACGTGTTCTCGAATTAGTTTTTGGAAACAGCGCCACCTGGGAATAAAGAAATTAAATTTTACAAATTTCTCGATGATTGATTGAATTAATGAATTGTATTTTTCATTTCAGTATCGGAAAGTTATAGCAGCTATGTGAATTCGATGTACGGAGGCGGCGGACAATTTGCGACTCCGTGCACTCCAAGTCCACCACGAGGCCCAGGCGGAGTTCCCACCAGTGTGATTCAAGCAGCAACAAGTTCGGTGTCAGACGACTTGTACCTTCTGGAGCTCGGGTTTCCGGGTCGCGCGAAGAAGAACAAGCTGAAGAAGGCCCGACAAGGGGAAGGCGCAGCGGTGAAACGAAAATCGCGCGAGGGCTCGACCACGTACCTGTGGGAGTTCCTGCTGAAACTGCTGCAGGACCGGGAGTACTGTCCTCGGTACATCAAATGGACGAACAGGGAGAGAGGTGTGTTCAAGCTGGTCGACAGCAAGGCGGTCTCGCGGCTATGGGGCTTGCACAAAAACAAGCCGGACATGAACTACGAGACGATGGGGCGCGCACTGCGTTACTACTACCAGCGCGGGATCCTCGCCAAGGTCGACGGCCAGCGGCTGGTGTACCAGTTCGTGGACGTGCCCAAGGACATCGTCGAGATAGACTGCACGGGAGCGTGAGATCGAGTTCCTAGAGGAGGGACTAGCTTCGTCGTTTCTCAAGAATCGCGAGCCACCTGGGGATCTTTGAAGCAAAAATAATGAAAAATTGTATAAATTATTATGAAAAGTGACTGAGATCCGTAGTCATTAAGTGGGTTCGTTTGTTGGACAAATGTATAAAAGTTTAAACAATTGTATTTATTAACGGATTGAAAAATTTTATTTTCTTGTTTAAATAAAGTGGTTGAATAATTATCTTGAGATTGTATGCCAAAGATCCCTGATGGGTGGGAAGGGGGGGGGGTTGATCAAGCTGGGAGATCAATGTTGAGAAAAAACATTTGTAAAATATAGGCTAAGGGTTTTGTTGGATCAATGTTGATGTGCAAGTTATATTTACCATCGCTTTGGGAGTAAGCTCGAGAAAAATTGAGGGACACCGAGCGAAGTAAAGAGCATGGTCCGAATAGTTTGCGTGCATCGAACAAAGTACTTGGATGATCGGTCAGCGTTTGACACGTATGCAAAGTTATGAGCGTACGCGCAACTAAACCAGGCCACCACCTTCACGACCCATGATCTTAATGTACATTTGACATCTATAAGCGTTGGTGTTTCATTGTTATAATTATATAATTGTAAAGTTACTTTTAATCCAATGTATATATTTTATCTGTGCTAGGCATCACTCGCAAACACCCGACACTCTTTGTTTTTAAATTATATTGTTAAAGTACAATCGTTCATTTGTATATTTCTACTTGTAATCATGATGTTAAACAAATAGTGTAGTTGATCAGTAAATTTTTACGGTCCTGATGTTGTCCCGTGATTCGTCTTCTTCAAGTAACGTTGTGTTTTGAAACCAATTTTGTACATAACAGTAACACTGTAATAAGTTTATTATTCTTAATAATTATTGAAAATTATTAAGTATTTTTATCGTCGTTTAATAGTTACTATAGATACTTATACTTATTAAAGTTTTTAATTTTTAAAGTCGCAAATCAAGTTGGAAAACAAATTTGAAATTTCAAATAAATATATATTTGTATAAATCAACGAGAGGGAAAAATTTAGAAAATTGAGTAGTAACTATTAAACATCGAATGCAAGCGTTACTGTCGAAACGAATTGCTTTTGCTCATAGTATCGCTCGCGAATGTAATTAGGACACTTTTATTGCAATTTGTTGTTTGTACCGTTGTTTATGATCCTCGTTTTCTGACTGGAACGAACAAATTATTATCGAAAGTACACACAATCTCAAACGAATTTTCGTTCTTGTAGCATATAGAGCATAAACCGAAATTCACGTCAATCGATTGTCTTTTGCTTTTCATTTGCGAGATGTCACATTTGTTGCGAGGTTGCAGATTTTAATGATGTTGCATTAAAACGAAAATGTTAAGATATAAACCTTGTGTATTTGTTTCGATCTACAATATCGAAGCCAATATGCTCAATTTAGTTTCTCATCTGAAACACGAGTCTCATTCGAGTTGCGTCAACTTCCTTGAATTTTCAGAAAACGGTAAAATAAGAGACAAACTGAACAAAGCAAACCATAAGAAAATCACCAGAAGACTGTCTGAAGGAAACGAAACATTTCCAGAGGTCTCTCTCTCCGTTTTTACTGAAACCAAAACTTATTTCTAACGAGCGACGTCTTTTTCCTCTTCCTTTTTTGTACGAAACTTTTGTATACTGAAAAATTCAAAATTGCTTTTACAAGACGACTGCAAACCTCAAAATCAAGAGAATGGTCAAATTACTTAACATGTGAAATTGTAACTTTTTCGGGAACTTGTTGAGTTGCTAAGATGTGCAAGCAAATTGCGTTCCTCCCGAGAAAAGGACGATCGACCAAAAAAGAAAACAATGGAAAAGCTAAAAACAAGGGTGGAAATAAAAGTGAAATGAGGGCTGTGAAATGGGGTTCGAAAAGCGGAATTCGTTTGTTTCGGAGCGAGCTCAGGGAGGGGTGCACTATATTTTTTATATATAAAACAAAAAAAGTAGACAAAAGGGACATGTAAAAAAATTAAGTTTGCTGATCGGAGGTACGACGACGTAAGAAGGTGCTGGCTAATACATACACGAGGTCTAAGATGTTATTTACAGATCGTCACCATAATGTTATTAATTCATACAAATTATTAAAGAAAAAATAAATAAAATCTATATATAACTATATGTATATATACATATGCACGTATGTATATGTAATACGTTATGTAGCAAATGGCGCGCGTTGTTTGTGTGTCTGTGAGATTATATATATTATAAAAGTATGTATATATACACTTGTGTCTGGAGAAAGATTATAATTCGGGGAGGAAGGGAACAGCGCGTCTGCAGTATTTTCCTAGCGTTGCACTAGATGTCAAGTATTTTTATTGTTCGAATCTCGTATAATGTTTAACAGCGGAAAATATTGCTCAACGTTATTTCAGAATCCCCGCGTCTCCGGGGCGTATGATAAAGATGAAGAGAATTTAATTTATTGACGCCCCGGGAGGTGTGAGTGAGCGAGTCTTTTTATGTTATAAGTTGTGTAAATACGAATAGAGATTTGCTATTGGAAGGGGGAAAACAAACAAGTAAATAAAATACTTATGTCAAGAAAACAAAGCGTTAAGTAACGACACAAAAAACGGAAATGAAATAAATTTGAATGAAAAAAAAAAAAAACCAGTGATCCAGAGCTGCCAATAATGCCTGATAGTCCCGAATTAAAATCATGCACTGTAAATCTGGGACTTCGAACACACCGGATGATACAAAACAAATTGCCTTTCATAATGAACCACGACGTGTTGCCTTCTAAATAAAAGTAAAAGTTTAACGAAATACAAAGAAAAACAATGGATTGTGAACAATTAAACGAGATACCGTAGTAGCAACAATTTTGATGTGTAAATGTAAATGTTTCATTTTGTCCCGGTACTTAACAGCCTTTTTGTCGTGACGCTGTTCTTTTTTTAATACCGAATTTTACAAAATGATGTTTTTACGAATGGTTTTATTTGGACGATGTTTATATGGATGTATGTAATTTTATATATATTCATGTAAGGATCTGTATCAGTTAAGAACAATAAAAAAAACGAAAAAAATTATCAGAGTAAAATGATGATTGAAGAAAAAGGTTTAAAAAATATTATGCGAGGGAGATTATATGATAAATAATTACAGTAACAGAGTACAATGGACAAAAACGAGTACCTATGATAATACCACTTCTATATGCAATGAACACTTGTAAACAATGAACGAACACTGCAGAAGAGAAGATCCTATTTTTAGGTGAATTCAATTTACACGAAGCATACATAATGTTGGACTACTCTATCGGATATTTTAACGAATAAGACTCTAATGTAATAGGTATAAATATATTATTATTTACTTGTAAAATATATGAGCTACGATAGATTGACATAAGGAACTTTAATGTAACGTTCTGTGATTCGTTGTTTGTAGGTGAAATTTAATAAAAATAATTATGTATCATATCGAGTTCGTTTCATTCATTAATTACCCATACATTTATTAAACAGTAAAAGTTAAAGTCTCAACTTTACCAAAATGAATACTCTTATTAATAAATGACAATGTTCAAATTTATACTTACCTCTTCATGAATGCTGAATCGAATGTTTACACTATCCAAATCATATATTCATACTATATTGAATATCCAAATTAAAAGTCTTTTAAAAATAAATTTAAAGAATGAATAAGTAAATATATTGGAAAGAAAAATTTAACGGTGCCAATAATGGTATAAGAATAAAAAAAAAGCAAGATAATCTAATTCTAAGATTGACACTCATGAACGACGAAGCTTCTAATTTTAAAAAACATAGAATTTATTCGTACTTTAGTGTCATTTGTTCACTTCATGATGTAGCTGTAAACATGTAATACAATAATGGATTTGCGTATATTTTAAACAACACTACTACAATAGTAATTAATAATAAAAACGTATGCTTTGAGTAATAAACTCTTCGTCATAAATTCTTCTGTTCGTTAATGAACGTGAATAAAAAATCATAATCGCTCATTGACTACGAGACAAAAATGATGATGCAAAGAAATAGTCCTTTATCACATAATCGTGTTGCATAAAATATACTATCAAAAATGAGAGCAATTCACGCTTCATTATCTGTCTACGAAAGTTCTTGCATTACACACTTGAAGAATGCCGCGACCGAATTTCCGGCCATCTTTTTATATTTTGTTTGTATTTTTCTTGTATACCCACTAATATCAGTTTCATTTTCTTCATCTATATATATTATTATACACATTTCGAAACTCGTCGAGAAGAAGAAAAAAAAGCAAGTTTCGTCTCGAGAGACCGTCATCACACATATCTTATAGTGAAAAGTGAAATAATGTACGACACTTTTGAAATATTTAATAACAAAACAAGTGCTTGACACCACTTTATCATCAATTGTTTGTCTGTACATCTGCGCTTTTGTTATTAAATATCTTCCTACATTGTTAAACGCGACTTTCATTTTTCACTACTTTCATAAATGTCCATAATTCTATGCAACAACACTTCAAGAAGGAACATTGAAATCAACTATAGATATAAACGTTTGATTATCTGAAAATTTTATACCTTCTAAACATGTTTTACAATTAACAAAAAAAAAAAAAAAAGAAAAAAGAAAAATAACGTAATTACAGAGATTTTGCCTTTCGTACACGTAATACTATAAAAATTCACGCAAAGGTTCGTAGCAACATCGGTCGTCAAAAAACGCATACTATGAACAGAGAAAAAAATACAAAAAAATGTTATTTGTAAATAACTAGTACAACGTGGTAAACAGTCTGTTGCTCCGCAAAATAATCGTCGACTCCGTGTCAAAATATCGCGTAACATGATTAAAAATTGCGTTGATCGGTTTTGTCGATAATAATTCTCTAAAACATACGTGTGTCTGTGTGTGATCGCAATAAAAAAATAAAAACAACACTCTAACGCTCTAAAACTTGTCTCGAGTTTGTGGGGGAAAAAAAAAGTTAAAGATGAAAAACCATAGTTGAGAAAAAAAACACCAGCCACCAATGTTCAACGGAAATGCGTACCTTGACATTGCGTTTTGTTGCGAGACCAAATGTCGTAATCGTAATTTATGTTTCATTGAGCGACGAGCAAAAATAATTAAGATATATAACTATTCAAGAATAATCGTAAGAGAATCACATGTTAGAAACGTATATTACAACGAAGAATAAAAACCATAATATAAATAGTTTCTCGCGCTATTATGAAAATACTTACGGCATCCCACATTACTACACTTTTCTCTACGTACATATATATAAGGGACGAAGTTTGAGGGGGGAGGGGGGAATCGTGTATTCTCCTTATTAATATAACAAGTGTGTTTTTATGTGATTCTTTTTTTTACTGTGCATCTAATACCCGAAAGAAGAATTATCGAACTATGCAAAATAGAAGATTGATTCTTTTTTGTATTCTTTTCCTTTTTCATTTGTTGGTTTGTTTGTATGTTCTTTTGTTATATACATAAATATATATTATTTATATATTTATATATCCATTATCTCCTATATAAATATATGTATGTATACGATAACGAAAAAAATTCCCGTTACGTTGGTAATGCCGAAATTATTTGAGTTAATTGAGATGAGGACGCGAAATTGAGTACAAGATTTTGTTGCCAAAGAGAGAAGTATTTCTAATTTTTATCTATCTGGCAAAAGAGGTGCAACATAGCCATTACCGAATTTGCAATTAAAACAACTCATATAACAATAATTTTCATAAATCTCATCATGTGATCAAACGCTAAGTAAACAATTGAAATAAGAAAAGTAAATACTTAAAAAATTGTACGTTTTAATTTAATTTTATAATTATAATAATTTGCCTTAAAATATCGTAAACAAAAACGGATGAATCAAAAACCAGAAGATTGGCAGGCCAATTGCACAACTCAACTTCGCCCCAAAGGAAGTTAACCACTCTAACATATGTATATGTGCATATATATATAAACACACATATATATATAATCATGTATATACATATGTATACATATATATACTTTTATAAAACCGCGCTTATATTAAATAGAAATATTTATACGCCAAGTATTTCAGAATATTAATATCGATATAATATTATATAATATAATATGGTATAACAATTGTATCGATAATCATATTATTAATATTAATAATAATCGGTAATAATTATAATATAAAATAATAATTATAATATAATAGTTATAATCATATTAACAACAACAATCTTTGTCACAATTTGGTTCCAGATTCATACAATCACAAATATATTATCCGTAAATATTATAGTCAAAAGTATGTTTAAATTAATTCAATGGTGGTAACCCATTATAGAAGAAACAAAATATGAGAAAGAGAAAAAAAATCTAACAAAAAGTGGTGGTGCTCTATTTTTTCTGTGTACATTACATCTTTCTTGTTTAAACCTATAGTACTATTTTCAACAGCCAGTGGTATAATAAAGTATACCTTTGAGGTACCTACGTAGTTTTTTATTCGGTGATACCAGATACAACACTTGCGTAACGCGACGCTTTCGAGTATCATTTCAATATCATCTAACTGTTGCGTTAACAAACAGCAAAAACAAAATAAACAAAACTTCTTTCTTTTATAATCTTTCATCAATTTTGAATAACTGTGGATAATTTTGACGCTGAAAACATCGTCGTCGAACAACGTATACAGTAAATAATCTAAGTCCGAAAAAAAGAATCATAAAAACATAACTGCTTATAAAACACAACAATTCCAATGAATAACATTAACTAATTTCATCGTTGCACATCGTTTGAACATAAATTTTGTTTTCCTAAACTTTCATTTAATAATCTTTGCCAAAATAATTGCCGATTGATTTTTTTTTCGATTGCTTCCAATAATAACACAAGTTCCCGAGCTTTCGTCTGTGATGGATCCCAACTCTGACAACGCAATTGAACAGAAAACGTCACGCACGGACAGACGCGTTGTATTTGGCGAATACGTATTTGTATACTGTCTATTATAATATGTATAGTTATTACATATAATACAATAGTATTCTTTACGTATATTAACTTATAGGTGTAGATAAATTATACACGTGCATCTGTCGTATATACATACATACATGCATCAGTACATATATATCGTGCCTGTATATATATGTACATGTATCTATATATGTATATTACATGAAACTCTTTCTTTGTGAAACAACGACCAACAGCAGTCACTCAGACAACAGTTTCTGCAGCAGCGACGACTTTGAATCACCTCGGGGTACTTCTTCTACCATAGTACTCTGCAAAACCAAAAACTGAATTAAAACAATTTTTTATTGAATTCCTTCGAATACACAGAGTTGATTTCAAAAGTTCGGCAATGAATTTTCATCAGAGTCCATTAATCCCAATGAAAATTCATCTATGACAATTTTTATCCATTAAATTTATTCATCGTTTTTTCGTCTTTCATTTTTTTTTCTCTCTTTTTTTTTCGTTCACATTCATTCGTTGTTATATTTAATCAAACAACACAACACAGACAAATATACATTAACTAACCAGAAAAAGAATGATGTTACAAAAAAATTGTTTCATGATATACTTTTAATGGATGAAATAATTGAAATGGAGCACCACTTTCGGAGCTAATTACTTTTTTGGTCATACCAATACTTTTTTTTTCTTGTAGAGACAATCAATGAATAATGATTTGCAATACAAATATAACAAGAAAGAGACAAAGCAGCGTGAACAGCAGCGTGTTATAAGCGACATTGATTTCATGTTCCCCAAATTGTTCTGTATATGATTGTCGAGTAAGAAAATAACATGAATTCAGTAATAAGCCATTAACAAAAAATAAATAATAAAGAAAGTTGTTTTATTGTAAGTAATAAACAAAACTAATAACAGAGACCAAGTTATTTTCATGTTTGTTTGACCAAAATATTTCCCCATCGACCTGCCCCCTGCCAAAGAGCAAGACGGTATGAAAAAGTTATGTTTAAAGTACAGCAATCATTAGTGTAATACAGAAACAGTATCCAACGACTCGATTTTCAACATGTACCTCAAAAAGTATAATCTTGGTTCAATTTGTTCGGAGACCATCAGAAGCAGCCAAAAAAGGAATCCAACTTTGAGGATTTTCGAACAAATCGACCCCGGAGACTACTTTGGTAACATATTTCTCACAAATGCAGAAGCAAAGAGGATCAGATTAAAGTAGAGCGGATTGTAACGAGAAGATCATGTTTAATTCCTTCAAAGAAACTCTTTATTTTTTAACAGTCCAAAAAAAAGTGTACAAAAATGATGTATCTTTTTATTAGAGGCTGGGTCGGGGGAGAGAGGAGAAGCTCGAGTTGAAATTGATAATCAGAGAGATAAGAAAACACGCGTTAATTAATAAAAGTTCGATTATGAGAGTTAATCTACTTCTATCGAGAGCTTTTCTACACGACAAAGCGTTGATTATCAAGTGCTACAATTACAAGTAGATGAACATGCGCCATAGACAAAGCAAAAATAATATCTTTGACTTCATATTTTTGTTTGTTTTTTTTTTTATTTGGCTAAACACGACGTTTGATGAAGATGTTCGCGTCGTCTGAGAGAAAAGTAATTAAAAAGAAAATACGAGCGGTAATATATAAAAGTACAAAAAAATGTATTCAAAAAGTAAAACAAGAGATAGTCAAACGGACGAGTCGTGCACGATGAATTTCGAGAAGCCAAGCAAAGTAATATTCAAGTAAACATTATCTGATACGTATTACAGAGCATACAAAATCAAAATATAAATTGTTATAGGGCTCTTACCCTGGAGGACGAGGGTGCGCTTCCAGCACTCCCAATGGCCCAGCTTTTGGCAGGGCCATCGCTAACCACAGTCTCACCTAGTTAGGACATTGTAACAAGATGTTACTCTCAAGTTAATTTGCTTAATCGATTTCGTTATTTTCTGTCATTTCTTTCAATTTCAATTACAAGTTTCAACCCTTTTCTTTTGACAAAAAAAATAGTTCAATGAAAGTTTATCAGACATATTTTGCATATATAATAAAATGTTGGTGTTATTCAAATTAGTCAAGTCAAAATATGTAAATTGACATTTGGCAACGTGGACAGTTATTTCCCCAACAACCCGATTGCTTGAATGACAAACAACGGAATTTTTAATCACACTTGGTTAAAAACTTATTCTGATCCTCTCTGATTCCAAATTAATGTCATGCAACAAGGTTACGTAAAAAAATGATATTTTTGTTATTTGATGATCACAGCAGACTCTTCTATATTTGTCGTTGCTGCGTCAAACTCAAATGTCACAATTCGCATGAAACTAACTGAATGAAAAAAATTATCAGAATTGATGCCATTAAAAACCAAGAAGAAAAAGAAAGTCAGTTTGCTTTTGCAACAAACATAACAAACATGAAAGAGTCGCGTCCAAGGATCTCTCAACGTCACAGCAAAGTTATTCCAGATCTTTTTCATACATTGAACAGTCTCTATTTACAATAAACAGGGTGAATAAATAAATGACAGGGTGACACTCGCCCAGAAATTAATAATTATCTCTTTTGATGTTTAATATTATTTTATATTTGACTTCTCAGTAAATAATAAATAAAGTCACATGTGTAGATCCCAAAGTTCATCTCAAAGTTATAAAAATTTTAACATTTACCATCCTAACATCGCTGCGTTTGATTTTTTTCAATTCGGTTATTATTCCCAAGCGACAAAATGTTGTACAATTTTGAAAACAACAATAGATTCTCAGCGGAAATGTTCACCACATTTACACAATTTGAAAAAAAGCGTATGTACAATAAATCAATGACCTGTTTGTTTTTCAAACTTCATTACCAATCACATTGAGTAATAGAAAACGAATTCGAATTGTTTTGTTGGAGTTTTGGATTTTATATTACAGCGCAGTCGTTTATTTACAATAAACAAAGGGAAGACGATATCGAAAGCTTACCTGTCGATTGCATATCGAATGGCAGTCCAAGTGCATCAAGATCGTCCTGAGAAACTTGACCAGATAAATTATTTTGGAGACTGTTGGGTACTCGTTGTTGCTGCTGCTGTGTTCGCGCCCCGACGATTGCTCTCAGTTCTTGTCGAACGAATTCTGAGGTCATCCCCGGTGCATTGCCAGCATTTCCTACAAGAATCAAAGAGTCATAAGAATAATGAACAAAAAAATAATACAAAAACCGCTGAAAAAGAAATTGATCATTTTTACAAAGTGCATTGCATTTTATTTCCAGTGATTATTTTACACAAATTTACAACATTTTTAGTTCTGGTGAATAATTAAATAATAAATAAAACTGTAAACTAAATTGTAAATTATATTTTAAAAAATTATTAAAAAAAAGGAAATAATAAAATAATAAAATCAGTAAATTGAAATGGAAATAATTGTAACAGACATGTGTTTGTGATTTGCAATCACGGTTAGTACACGGACTTGGTTAAAACAAAATATATTTACAAATGACAACACAAAAAGATTAGGATGAAATGAAATATTAAGCACTGATTCAATATTTTGATGAAACTTCAAGTTTTGATTTGTTGATCGTATTAGAACGAAAAGTAAATAAGAAAAAGGGAAAGAAAAATATGAGATAAAAAACATTGTTACAATCAGAAGTTTCTACAATCAGAATCAATAAATTGTTCTAAGTAAGGGAGAATCTATCGGGACATGGGCTTGCTACACGAAATGATATATTTTTTCGGTCAGAAAAAATTGTATTCTTTACACCGTAGACTTGAAAATCTCAAGAGACTTAATTAATATACACTGCACGTACACAGTCGTATTACATCTTGAGAATTACAAAGTATGCTGAAGTAACTTAAATCTACGTAGATTTTAAACACTAGGAGTTCGTGATCTACATTTGAAGATTCTGAAAGACCTTACATAAGTCAATGGTATAATCAGTTTCAATATTTCATAGTCATATCTTACAATACAGCAACATCAACATCGCTGAGATTGACTTATCAGTGAAAACTCATGGAAAACTGAATGAATGAATTATTTCTCAGCTAAGATAACTGGATCAATGAAAGAAAAAAAAATTACATCAAACTTACCTATAATTTTTCATGTTCATTTTCATTCGAACAATTTGCAAAATGTGACTTTTTTGTTTACTATGCCAGTTATCTTAGTAAAGTGTCGTTAAAAAAACTATGTACACAAAACTGAACCATTAAGCATAGCCACAATAAAACAAAATGATGGATGATGCGGTGACACTGTTCATCCGGTGATCTTTTACAGACGTGAAGATTTATATTTATAATTATATACACAAAACATGGCCGACACGTATGTACATATAAAAAATGGTGATGGGCCCTGAAGGTCGAACAAGAAGCGTGTGCGTGAATGATTTAAAAAGATAGCCAATTTAATCCTTGCATCATTTTTTTTTTCATCCTTATGGAAGTTTCGAAACCGAACAAACAGAACTATTTTTGTCCCTTCCATTTTTAGTATTCATTTATGACATACGAGCAACTCTAAATCTAGGCAAAAAAAATCATATAGCGTCATACATTTCATTTTTGCCTGATATATGAATTTCCACTTGGATCAACAAAAAAGGAAACTAAAAATGACACAACGACAAGAGAGATTGAAAAAGTTGAAGATGATGATGACGGGCGAAAAATGTTCAGTTCCCCTTTTTTTGGATTTGTGATTTTCCACGTATGGTTTTTGTATATTCAAGCCTTACCGCCGAGCTGGTGAGCGGGATTGTTCGTCGCGAGTACTGTTCGTGAATCCTGCGAGTCCCCAGGACCGGACTGGTATAGCGGAACGGACGTCCGATCGTAACAGTATTGATTAGCTTGTACGTTGGCAGTGTTTATTGTGTTGCCAGTACCGTGGTACATCATTGACGAATGTTGCGAGTTCTGGTAATGCTGACTACTTGTGACGTTGTGTTGATTGTGTGTCGAATGGGGATGACTAGGTGATAACATCGACGCGGTGTCCTTATTCACGGCGCCGTAATGCCGAGGCGAGCCTACTCCACCTGTAACATCAAGTGTAACCAACATTTTGTTCTTCGCTGACAGCCGAAGTTTTTTTTCTATCCGACAATTTAAGCATATCTGAAAACATCCATCAATGATTTAATTCATTCGTGAATTTTCTGCTCAAAACAAATTCAATTTGACATTTTCAGTTATGCTTCGATGAATTGTTCTACTTCTAGCAAAAACATGCAACATCTCAATAAAGATGTTTCAATTAGTGTTTAATGATAAAGAGTAAAGCATGAATTAGTCGATGAAATGGAAAAAGAGTTGGATGGATTCAAACAGTTATGAATTGTGTGTAAACATTTTTTTTTCATGTGAATGTTAACGTGTGCACGTGATATTGTACATAGATTGGGCCACCTGAAATGAATTTGGAAAATTATCGATTTGCACAAAAATTTGCAAAATCCTTCACGAGAGTGGAAGTTGAATGACTGTTTTGTTGTGTTCGGGTTTTCATCGAATTGTTCGTGTAGTAATAAACAAAAATCTACATTGGAATAATAAAAAGAAAAAAAAAATTGATAGCATTCCCATACAAATACAATTTTTTTCAAAATTCAATATCGTAAGATCTGTTTGAAAAAAAAATCGTAAACAAAAAAAAAAAAGACAAAATAGACTATGTGATTGATTAAAAAAAATGTTTTATCCATTGATCAAGAACCATTCTCAAAAGAAATCAACTCTACAGGAAGAAAAACTAGCCTCGTACTATCAGCTAATCGAAGTAAGAGGAGCTGTATCGATATATTTTATATTACCCGCGATCAAAACCGTTATTTACAGACAATGGACCACTTTGCAAAGGCGTATATGTACAATTGCGCTCAATCTCCCGAAAAAGACAAATGAGGAAAAAAATGACATGATGACAAATGATACGAGAATCACTTTTTTGTGCACGAAACTGGAATGACTGAAGTGAGGTGACATTCATGAATAAAATATACGAGCGTGAATTTTCGTCATTGAACACAGCAGTCTACTCAGTTTTTTAAAAATTTATCAATCGTGAAAAAAGTGGATGAAACCCGTTCACAAAAGTTTTTTTTTTTTTCAATGATTAAAAAATTCACACTCATTAAAACGTGACGAAGCGCACTCGAAGGGCAAGAGAAAATTGGTCATAGATGAAACTCGTGGTAAAAAATTCGAAAATCCCTTTCGAGCGTTTTCCACGGTCGTCGATGATTCATCTCCCAGAACCCGGGGACCCACAGAGGCAACGCAAAAAGGCGTTGACATTTCGGGGTCTCACACGTGTTGGCTGGGACAAAAAAAAATACCTGGCAACTGCGTGGTGGCCGACGGCGTCGAGGTCGTGCGCTGAAGTCGGTACTGCGTGGAAGGATTGGTCACGTTCGCGTTCGGTACGGGCGGAGGGAATTGACTGGCCGTCGGAGATGCGGGCGGCGGGAACGCCTCCGCGGGGAAGGGCGACTGTCGCGATGTCGTCGCGGGCGTGCCCGGCGAGGGCATCGAACGCTGCTGCTGCTGAGCGTTTTGCGGCTGCTGCGTCCTTGCCTGGTTTACGTTGAACATCCTGGGACTGTTCGCGTAATTCGTCTGCAATAATAAATCAAAAGTCAGTATCACAGTTGAGATTAAAGAAACGCAAAGGAATTAAGACGATTTTAATTGTGTTTGAGATCAAGTTGAAATTATACCCATCGTTTGATTAAAAGAGGGACTCGATTTTTTTTCATTATTGCCAGAGGACAAAGTCAAATTAATTAATTTTTAATAACCGAGCTGAAATACCTTTGCTCTAGTCAACTATCGCGAATAATTAAACTTTAATGAGCATGAATGAATAATCTGTCTTTCAGTGAACTAATAAAATTGTTTATGATCATTCATAAGTTTTATTTATGGATCATTGATTTTTTTTGTCAACAACGTTTTATCTGCTATCAATTCCAATGGATCGCATCAATTATAAACGAAAAAACATCGAAGCGTCCATCCGGTAAACACAATATTCAAATTTTGACATTTAACCGACAATGTTGCGAACAATAAAACGATCAAGACACCCTCGGCCTTCATCTACTTTGATGTATATAAATCTCGGTAGGTTATGTTTGTGTTTCTCGTGTCTCTGGATGGTTTTTCGTAATAACTCACCTGTGAGATCCGAGGTGAAAGAGGTTGTGGATGAGAGAACGACATTATACCAGCGGGCGAGTGTGGCGATAATCTGGCTGGAGCTGACACTTGCTGGCCACCAGTAAAATTATTACTAACAGCGGCGCTAAAAGTGCAAACACGAATAATATGAATAACAATGCATTTTTTGTCCAATCTTCATTTATAATTTATCGATATTCCTATTTATTAGTCAATTCATTAATTAACTTTTTGTGTCAGCGTTTATCATTTTTACCGAACATTAGTTGTGCTTTCAAAAACGTTCTACTTTTTTTTCTACACATGACAGTTAAAATATTCAACATACTGCTGAGATAAGGCGGATGGATGAGGATACGAATGAGCGATACGGTGCCCGGAAGGCATTTGGACGGATCCCCCATAAGCCGGAGATACTTGCGAATCTGACACGCTCGATCGCTGAAAAAAACAACGATATCAGTCAATAACAATCAATTCAACAGACCAACATCAACAACTAGATCATTGTTATTTCATCTTTTTCTTACCTGCAACGAGACATTGGGCGCTACAGTGTCATTCAACAGACTACCGATATTGTGTATCCCCGAGGCAATTTGATCAGTTGCAGTTGCGTTCGAAGGTATGAGCAGTTGCTGCTGCTGTTGCTGTTGCAAGAGTCGTTGCTTCATCTGTTGCTGCTGCTGTTGTTGCTGCTGCTGTTGCTGCTGCTGGTGCAAAATTTTACTTCGTTGTTGTAACAGTAACTGCTGCTGTTGCGTCGCAGTCTGGTTCGCTGCCTGTCGTATACCAGGCTGAGCGTTGAAGCGCATCCTAGGCTGCTGCTGCTGGTACATAGGAGGCGGTTGGTAACTGTGTGTCGTCGTCACCGGCGTGTTTCCCAGCTGTAACCAGTCGAGCTTGGATTAATTTTATTTTTAATCGTGTCGCATCAAACGATTTGGTATCTTTTGTATTTAACAAACGCAACAAAGTGTGCGTTGGGATTAAGAAAGATCAAACAAACAAGTGTAAACATTTACCGCCGTGGAGTAAGCCGGAGGAGTGCCAGGTATCGTTATCGTGGAAGACGTGGGATTCACGACAGTCTCGACGAGCATCAGCGACTTCTGTATTGCGTTGATCGCCATCTTCTCGTTCAGCACGTGCTGAGGCGCCTCGATCGGGTCGATCAGGTTGGCCAGCGCGTTCGATTCTGTGCAGAGAACTACATTTTATTGAATTGATTTGTTTGTACGGATTTATTGTCCCAACAGATATCGTATAATTGCAAAGGGTTTAATGTATTTTGAAACTCAATATACCTTGCAAGGCTTCCTCCGGAACAAAGTCTATCACTTGATCTAGAATCTCAGATAGATCGGGGTCCGACGATTGGTTGTCCCAAGTATTTGGATCAGTACCTGATTGTCGATAATCTCCGGCGTTCGAGTACTCCGGTTCCATCTGTCCGATTTGGGTCCGTTGCTAAAATCAAACAATTTATTTTTATAATCGTACAAAAGAAATCCTAAACAAAAAATGAACGAATGGACAATTAACTTACTTGACTTAGCATGTGACTGAGGTAGGTATTGGCATTTTGTCGAGGTAGTTGCCTTGATTGGTTTTGGAGAGGGGTGCGTACAGATGTCGCTGTCGTTGTGGTGGTGCCAGCGGTCGTGGTAACGCTGTTTGCCGTTGACTGCATGTTGCTGTTCGTCCACGGTTGCTGCTGCGATTGCGCTTGCTGCTGCGACTGCTGCGACGTTTGCTGCTGTTGCTGCTGCGATGGCTGCTGTTTCAAGCGATCTACTACCCGCGGCAACTTGTCCTTCGAAGAAAAAACATTCATATAAATCATTTCATTTAAACATTTCTACTCTAATGGTAGGGTGAAGTGGGGCAAAAATGAACAGTGGGGTAAAAACGAACATTTCAATTTATTTAATGAACATTTGTCAATAACACATTTTCTATTGCATTATGATTCAGATAAACATGTCTAGTATTTATGACATATATTTGGTGAAGTAATTAGTTTATAGAACCAATTTTATATGTCTTCAAAGTCTGTTCACTTTTGCATTTTGTTCGTTTTTACCCCACTTCACCCTATACTGTTTTTTGTCAATGGAATGTATGTCTATATATCTGTGGCTGTGAGGAATAACCAGTTAAGTGGTATAGGATTTACATATACACTTAACTGGTTTTTCCTCAGAGCCACAGATATTATATGCCATATATTGTTTTATATATGCCTTTATTTGATGTAGACCTTTTCTTTTGTGGGGAAAATTGTACTTATTACAAGGTATTTTGTTTGAAATAATTCCCGCTAGAGGTAACTTGAAACCCCCCACTCCGAGCAACGAAAATCAGAGCGCCATCTGTGCAACTGAGGATGAATTTGAAATTTAAGGTTATAGGTTATTTGTTTATGTTCTTCTTTGTGATGTTTTTGAGAATAAGACGCCGTAAATTGTGGGATTTGTGTTTGTTTACTAAGAAAAGTCAAAGAAAATAATGTCAGAAACAAAAGAAAAGGTTGAACGAAGGTGAATGGCAATTTTTTTTGTTCAAACAAAAGAAAATGAATCCTGTAAATCCTTTATTAAAAAATTATGATGATTTCAATTAACAATCGTTGAAAAAAAGAAAACAAACAATTGATTATGTATTTAAACTAGTATTTAAGATAAGTTTTATGTAATAGAATGGTTTTATCTAGACGAAAAATTTTTTGATTGTTTAGGGCTCCCAGGATTGTACAGAATGCAATGCCTCGACAACGTATGAAACGACCGTTGAATCAACCTGGACAGATGCAGAACAGTCATATACCAAAACAACGTAGGATGGACGTACTTCTGCCTGACAGAAACGAGGATGCTGACTGTCAACTAATAGCTCAGCAGAAGAGGAACGATGGTATTCCGGTGATACAAAACGTCCAGGGCGCTGCCACTCAACCTGGCAGAACTGACTCTACTATTCATCTTACTGATTCTATCACTTTGAGTGTTCGACAACCTGGTAATTATCCCACCTAATTTACCAACTCTAACTAGCTGTTCAAATTCTAGTTTTAATTACAACAGTTCCAAATTAGACAAAATATATTCTAAACTTTTATGCAAATTTTTTACTTTCAAGGTTTTAACGTAATTTTGCAATAAAAAATTGTGACTTTATATTTTTACAGTAAATTCAAGTTGAAGAAACTTAATTTCATATTTTTAAATGTAAAATTACACTCAAAGAATATAGTTTTCAATTTGTAACAGAATGTTTTTATATTAAATATGTAATTTTATATTTGTATAATGTGATTCAAAATTCAAAAAATCGAATTTTTCATTGAAATAATGTAATTTTACTTTGAAGTAACGTTAAAATTTACAATGAAATTTCAGCTTTTAAAATTGTTAACATTTCTATTTAGCAGGTCAAGTGCAATCTCAAAACAACGCGACAGTGACGAAGAAACCAGACGCTTCGGCAGTGGCGAACGTATTGGCAGCTAGGGGAATCACAGTGACGCCTGCGGCGAATAAAATGAAACTCACTGCTTCGCAGGAACAGCCGAAACAGACGCAACAGCAACCCGCGTCGCAGCAGAGGGCGCCGCCCTCGGTGACCGCGTTGAATTTGAACTCGGCGATCTCAATCATTCCCGCGAGTTCACAGCGAAAGCAACAGCAGCAACAGGAGCAGCAGCAGCAACAGTTTGCAGTTCCCCAAAACGCTCAAAAAAAGACGTCGCAACAGAACGAGGTTGAGAGGCCGCCCAGGCCCCCTACTGTTGATCTCACACAGGATGGACCGCCCGCGCCACCTTTGGTTCGGAGAGGAAGACCTCCCAGGTGAATTGCTCGAATAATTATCGATCTAGAAATGAAAATGTTTATGAGAATATGTGGATTTCAAGAAAAGAAAAATGTGTTGAGTTTAAACAAGTATGTAAATGGAAATTAAAAATGTTCAGATCAAAGTCAGCAAATAATATTAGTATGATAGTTATAAAAGTGAAAGAAATTATGAATTTGTTATTTGAACAACTTTTTCAGCTATCTCTCTAGGACAATGTTGGCTTGCCAGATCTGTGACAAAAGGTTCCAAACTCAGGAACTTTTAACTAACCATATGTCTACGCACAGAACGACAAACAAGCTCATTCATAAGTAAGAATCAACTTTTTAGTTTTAAGTAATAGTTCGTCAGTAGTTTTTCTAGTAAAATTTAAGAATTTCTGAATTCACGTTAAACTTTGAATTGATACAATTTATGATATTGCAGAAGTTAAAAAAAGTGAAGTAAATTTCATTTGTGAAGATATAAAATACCGATAAAAAAAGTAATGCATTGAATTTTCTTTGTTGAAAATTATCATCGACGTTGCTCCATAGTTTTTTCCAATAATTTAATTTTCTGATAAAACCGATCAAAACGCTTCATAACATTTTGTGGATCGATTTTAATATTACATCAAATAGTTCATTACCAGTTATTAAGCTTCGAATTTTTCCGCAAAGTTTAATTATTGAATAAAAAATACGTTCACTTTCTTTTAATTATTTTTTTTATCAGGAAAAATTAAATTGCTTGAGGAGAAAAAAAGTATCATCAGTGTTAATAGAAGTAGATAAAAAATATTTAAGGTGCACCTTTTTTTATCAAAAAACTAAACTAAAAAAAACTGAATCTAAAATTGTAATCTTAAAATTTTAGGTGTAATCTCTGTCCGGCACAGTACCCGACTCTCGCAGCATTAACGACGCATAAGCACACGTTCCATAAGGAACTCGATCCGATGTCGCAAAACGGTACGATCGAGCTGGCGATTCCTGTGGTGGATTTGAAATCGCCCCACGTGGTGAATCGTCTTAGCAACCTGGGCATCCAGAGTTACATCCCTCTCTCTCAACTGAGTTCACAAGCGGGCGGCTATTTCGGTCTGCCGATCGTGAACGTAGAGGGCGCGCGGAACCCCAACACTTGTAACCTCGGTGCCTTGGGGGCAATGTCAATCCTGAGTCTCGGCCCTCTGAAACATCTGTCCAACAGATAACCATGTTAGGAGGATTTGTTATAGATTGATTGAGAGAGTTTTCTTTTCGTTTGAGAAAGTACACTGAACCGGCAGTCAATTACGTTCCTAAACTTTTCACAATACAATATTTAATGTCGCGAATCATTCATCTGACTGCAAGCGGTTCAAGGGCTGCGATATTCAAGCTGTAAATAACTGTAAAAAATAAGAGAGAAAGAGAAAAAGTTACACGTTATAACTGCGAGCAGTTATAACCCCTTCGGGGGGAAATTTTAAGAAAAAAAAGTATAATTTTTTGAGAACCGATTTTTTTTGAGAAATTCTGGTTCGTTTTTTAGAAAAAAAGAGCCACAGACGGACGTTTTTCGAAAATGTCGGTCTGTTTTAGGTTTGTTTTTATAAAAAATTGCAGGAAGTTACATTATCTCTTTCTTAAAATTTCTGTAAAAAAAAAAGAAACCGAGAACAAGGTTCGAAAAGATCTGTCATAGATGTTCCCAAAATGAAAAAGAACTACTTATCAAACCTGCGAATCTGCATTGAAATCATATTTCAAGTTGCTTTTGATATTTATATTGTTACTTTTTATTACCTTAGAAATACATATATATCTTACGTAGAAGAAATATATTTATATGGTGCGAACAAATCGATTAGAAAAGTGTAACTTATGCCAACTTTGATGCTGAATCAAAATGAACGTTGCTGAATTTAATGCAGATTTTCTAAATGTGCCACAGAAACTAGATGGCAAAGTGTAAATATTATAAGAGATAACGGATTTAGCATCCGTTTCTTGTCGTTTGAATAAGGTTAAATGTATTTTTATAAACCGTTAAAATATGTTTATTTTCAATTTGTGTAAACCTTTTCATTACGAAGAAATAAAAAAAAATCATTAAATGATATTTTGAGTTTTGTCTATGTTCCCGCAATCAAGTGACATAACCTAAGAAATTCCAACTGGCACCTATTTTTTATATGAAAAACTTTTATATTTTTGTTTGAAAACATCGTTTCAAATTACATGTCTTGTCTCTCTCGTGATTCTTCGAACTTAACCTCAAAACTGTTTTTAATATCGTTTGTCGTCTGCTCGTGACCTTCACATTGTTTTCCCTTTCAAATAGAGGTCAAATCTCGAACAAGTGGACCGATATTTTGACAAGGCAGATTTTTGGTAAATAAATAATAATGAGCGTAGTACTTTGCTTGATGTTTACGTTTGGGATGTAACAACAGTCGGAATTATGGGAACGTAAATAACGAGACGGTTCGTTCGAACGATCGGGATGGGAGTAAACAATAACATTGTGACTATTAACCTGACTTTGCTGACGTTTCGCTTGACCAGAAGAAAAAATGCGGGTCATTAAAAATTCTCGATCGGCGTTTTATAATGCGAATTCTATAATTATCACCTTATCAGTTTTGTTGTTTCAGTTCGACCTTATAGATTTGTTCGTGAGTTTTTGATCTCTCTGAAAATTTTGACCATATTTAAATATTAACATAAAAATAAGAAAATTTTTTTTTATCTAAACAAAAATGTTTTTAAAAAAATTTTTGTAACTAGTGTAGATTTCGCATGACTTGAAGAAATAAAAACATTGAAATTTTCAAAATATTGTTTTTCTTGGATGTTGATATTTTTAGGAAAGTAACGCAGTTTGTTAATTTTAAATTAAAGATCAAAACTCACGTTCGAAAAAGAAAGATTGTGAAAATGGCGGGGTTGAGGAATTTCTTGCAACTCATCTGGGGATTTTTTACCCAATTCGCTCCATTTTTGAAGCGCACTTTTACTCCTGTAAGTTTTGATGATGTTGATAATTATAGTCCATTAACAATCGTATGTTTTACCAGTTTTTTAAATTTTTGTCAATGTGTATTTTCTTCCTTTTCAACTGTTGTGATTAAAATTATTGGTTTTTAATTGTGGGATCATCTGCTATCGGCGTGATATGAAACTGAGAATCATTAAGTCACTGATTAAAAAGTCGACACAGTTATAAATAGTTTACTAATGAAATTACTTAATTTGATTGAAACTTAATTGATACGAAATATAAAAACTGAAGAAAAAAAATTAAATTGACAAAAGTAATTGAATGACTGAAAAAATACACAATTAAAAACAGAAGAAAATGAACCGATTGAAAATTTAAAATTGTTCAATCTAAAATTGTCAAATTGACAAAAATTTGCAAAATCATAAACAACAACAAAAAATCGATTATTATGAAATTGAAAAAAATTGTTTGTGATTTGTGAAAATTCATGAGGGAATGAATGGAAAATTGCCTCAATGTCAGGAAGCATAGAGCATTTTTTCACACCTTGGTCGCGTCGCGAAACGTGATCTTGGCAGTTGAGCAACGTCTTTATGCGTGCTTGTTGAGCACATCACTGCAATGTAATACTCTAAAACAAATAATAACATCTCGCATCACCATTGTCCTCATAATTTATATACTCTGCTCGCGAGCAGCCCGACTCTCGTTTGTCCTAAACGTTTTCCTCTTGCAGACACTTGTGTTTAAATACCAGTGCTAATTTCATTATGTTTAACATCTCAACAAAATAAACAACTAATCTTTCATTTGAAAAATAATTTTTTATAGAAAAATACTAAACAAGAAAAAGTGAAAACCATGGCTGATCAAGTTCGAGTTTTGACTTTGAACAAGGGAGAACACCAGGATGGAATTTTGTACAGGATCAAAAAAGGTAAAGTGATCAACAATATTTGCAAAAGTAAAAGAATATGTTTGAAAATTTTTCAAATATTTCGTTTGTCATTGCTAAACAATTTGTTGTCTGCTTTTTAGGATGGAGAGTAGAATTCAAAATTGGTCCATCATTGTTAGGAAAATGTTTGGATATTTTTGTGACCCATCCATTGTCAAGAGATGTGCCATTTGATAGACACACGTATTATCAACTCGAATGGCAAGAGGACATAGCGTCCTTGACAGTCCATCTAAGTGGATCGTTTCATTACTATGTTACAGACTCTAAGTAAGTCGGACACAAACTAAAATGAAACATAAATTTAAAACATAACTTAAAAGTAATAAAAATCGAAAGTATATGCTGATCACTATATACTACCAAAGAATTTAAAAATATTCATGATAAACAGGGATACTGACCACTATACTACTGAAGATTTTAAAATTATTGTTTACAAGTTTGTCGAAACTCTGTCGGTAAGAGTGTGCTGTAACTTGTACCGGTGGAGTCAAACGAACCTAATACTTACATTGCATATAACCTCAAATCAAGATTAATTTAATTTGAAATAAAAACAATAGATCAATAAGTTAGTGGGAAGTGTTCAATTTACAAAAAATCATCACTCCTTTTTCGATTTCGATTTGAGGTTAGGTTGTATAAAAAAGAACAGGTTAGATTGCAAAAATTGTCTGTGAAAAAAACTCTCAGAATAACCTGAACTCTAATGAGCTAGTTTGAAAATAAACTGATAATCTTTAATTTTGTAACAACAGACTGTTCATAGTTAAAAAATATTTAAATAACATGGCCACGGCCTGAAACAATTTTTGGATGAATAATTTTGACATTTCATCAAAGGGGACAAACATCACATAGATGAGAATGTGAACAATCATATTACATATCCGAAAAATTCTAGCGATAATGCCAAAACGAACGGTTTCACAGATATCACGTTAGGCACTTGCATTTTCAATCCAGCAAAGACAATGTTTTTTGTCAATTGTATAGGCATCTTTATCCATTCTGATTGGTACAGCGAGTATTCTAAAGCGTTGCTCTACAACAACAATTTTCATACTAATGAAATGAAAACCCAAATTATTTTCATCTTACAATTTCAATCATGTTGTCACCGGTCCAACATATCATAGCAAGCATTGTGATCAAGATAAAAACGATAATTGTAAATTGCAGTTTGATAACCCTTGGTTGAGGCTGAAAATGTATCGATAAATCTATTAGAACTTTCAACAAATTCACAGATCGTAACAAAATGTAAAAAAAAACTAAACTTAATTTGAAAAAAAGTAAACATTAATAATTAATAATAAACACTGATGAAAATACTGTAAGAATATAAAGAGCTGCAAAAATGCACGCAGTATTGACCACCAACAAATCTACAAATATGAGATATTTGATACCCTCATTCGCCTTGTCTAGAAACCTGAGAAGTCAGACGAAAATAATCATGTTTCACTTGTTCTGGTATCATTACTGTTGGACAATTAGAGGAAGGCTTAAATGGTATAAAAATAAGTGTACATTACACTACTTTTACACAATTTTATACCAGGCAAATTTTAACCCTTACGTTACACACCTCTAAAAAATCACGTAACTTACACAGCGTCTATAAAAATGTTAATAACTTTTTCATTTTTTTATATAACGGTTTCTAAAAAATTACATATATAGTTTGAACCTTTTTGAAGATTAGTGTATAATTGTTGAAGTCGATTTTTATATTGTTTAATCATTAAGGTAGAAAATCCGTTAACGTTAAAATTTAACAAATTGCTGAAAAATTAGTATATTGTTAATCAAACTATGAGTAATTAATTGCTGAAATAAAAAACATGGGCTAAAATCTGAAAAAATGATCAATGAAATTTGACATTTTTGGCATAGCTCTGTACATATGTCAAACTTCATTTATCATTTTCTCAGAATTTAGCCCAGTTACCTATGTTTTTTATTTTAGCAATCAATTACTCATACTTTAATTAACAATATACTAATTTTTCAGCAATTTGTTAAACTGTAAATATTTTGCATTAATACTGCATAAGTCTGTCTTTGTTCACGGATTTTCTATCTTAAAAAAATTGTCTAAAAAAACCGGAAAAGTGCATTTTTTCAAAACCATGGGGTTGATTTGATCCCGTGTGTAAGTTAAGAGTTAATCCCACTATTATTCTACTAACAGAATCATACCATCTCAGTACCTCAAAATTTCCTGATGAGTTCTGATGGACTTACGAAAATCAGCTGCAGTTTCAAACTTTTCCAACTGTCTAGACAATAGATCAAGCCTGGAAACAGCGTACCATAAGAGAAAAGTGGCAAAATTATTCGAACACATGCAAGATGAGACTTGAAACATCGAGATTGTTTCGTGTGCATAAATGAGCTCAAATACTGGTGTCTTGTCGGTCGCAAAAGGATACACAGCATTGGCGGGAAAGTGTTTTCCTTCCATGAAGATCGGCAGGAGACAGAGAAACATGTTGATCATAAACGGCGAGCACGAAGTTACCAGATACAAATGCCGACACTTGTCAACGTAAAGTTGCAGAAACGACAGACTCTCGTCGTTGGCTGTCTCGATGAACCATTCCATCTCATGGTACACAAACTGCAAAATTCAACTTGAGTTCAGCATTGAAATATCGAACATCGGACAAATTACAGTAGAACCTCGCCTACGGAACCTCCGCCTAGTCGACCGTTCGGCTATACGACCTAAATCCATTCGCCTATTCGACACTTCTTCTCCGGTCTTGTATTTCCACTTTTGTGTACATAACCAAATTTTTTAACCCATTGCGGTCAATCGGTACAAATTAATGTTCATTTGACAGTTCTCTATATGTGTGTGTGGACCAATGGAAGTAGGCAAAATATTCTCTGTCCTTCAATTAGAGTGAAATGGCTATAGGAATACGTGTTGTCTATTGGCTTTCACACTTTGAGGTTATGTAGAGGGCGCTAGAGGTATTAACCGCAATGGGTTAAGAGGCATAAACATAATGTGATCTTAGCGAGAGTCGAGTGTATATGAACAAATCTAAAATTGACAACTAGTTAATTCAAAAAACACACATTTTGTTTGGCGCTCAAAATTTTGGGCGCTTACTAATATGGAACACAATTTTTTTCAAATTTTACAGAAGAGAGTTGATGTTGGACAAATATTACATGATACCGAAAAATTATAAAAAATTTTATGACCAATTATTCCTAAGCAGAATAAATTTATAAAATTCTCAAATTAGAAATGATTTTTTAAGATGGTTTACACTTTGAGAATTTATGGTATACATTTTTTTTTCGTTTTCGCAAAGGTCTAAGGGAAACATGATTTTTTCAAAAATGTGCTTATTAATTTGGAAATGTTAACTTTTTTAATCAACTATAACTGGCCGTTGATTCTAGATTTGTTCAAAAATGGCTGAATATAATGTAGTATATTTTTGATACGAAATAAAATTCTGTACAACCTTATTCATATAGAATAAAAAAATTAATCTTCATCAACATTGAAATTGATTAATTTCTTAACGTCCTTATTTTTAATATTACACTTGATCGACTTTCAAGATAGTGGTCCGTCAACGATCAGTAGTAGAGGAGTTTATTACCTGAGACTAAAAAGGATATATTTCAAAATAGTCCTATGTATTTTTGATATGTTGAAATGGACAATTATTTTTCAAATTAGCCCTTTTTCTTCTCAGATGACGATATATTCTCGATCAAGTATTTAAGCATTAACAGGGATTCAGTATTTTGTTTTTAATTTCACTTTACAATCGAGGAAAGTTGGTGTGGCGGAAACGTTTTCAGCTTGTGTTTGGGAGGTCGGGTTTCTCTCGACCGACCACTTGGAAAAAGTGTTTTAGATAATTTCTGTGGTCAAAGAAAACAGTTAAGTGTTTATGTACATCTAATATATACTTAATTCCTTTTTCCTTTGTGCTACTGATTAGATGTCATGTGATGTGTCCAAATTAAATGTATAAAAACTAAGTCCGGCTAATTATGTGTGACGTCTAGGGCTAGAATTCCCTTTGATACCAGTTTTCGGTTAGACAATTTTGACCTATTTTGGATATCAGTACTTGTATACCAGTCCTGTGTTTGTCGCGATATTTATGGCGCTTATTCCTGAAAACATTAACTCAATAATTATATTTTTTCTCTCCTATGGAATAAACTACATTACTGTTATAATAATTTCTGTTGTTGATTGTAATAACCAGTTGAGTATACTGTATCTTAACTGATCATTACAATTCACCACAGATTTACTGACTGTAAATCTCAATCTGTATGCTTAAGAGAAATATCTGTTCTTATTAAAGCTCGAGTAAAAAACTATGAAAGTACTCATGAATTGAAAACAATAATACAATTAAAATATTTAAAAAATAGAAATAAGTTTACAAAGGATGTTAACGTCAGATTGGCCAAACAAAGAGCTACTTCGTTTGGCCAAAAAATGTCTCTCTTCTAAAAGAAATTGCGGAACTGCGTAAAGGCTTGCAAAGAACTTGCATCTTGCATGAAGATAAATTACCTCCAGAAGGTAGAGTTTTTGTAGATAAAAAATGTATGATTCAACTTAGAACGAGGCTATTCGCCCTGCAGAGTAAATAAGAGTAAACAAGAGTAAACAAGAGTGAACAAGAGTAAATGAGAGTAAATGAAGAGTACATGAGAGTAAATGAGAGTAGAAAAGAGTAAATGAGAGTAAATGAAGAGTACATGAGAGTAAATGAGAGTAGAAAAGAGTAAATGAGAGTAAACGAGAGTAAATGAAGAGTACATTAGAGTAAATGAGAGTAAATGAAGAGTACATGAGAGTAAATGAGAGTAAATAAGAGTAAATGAGAGTAATGGAGAGTAAATGAAGAGTACATGAGTGTAAA
>JAAMPD010000226.1:69672-90790 GCA_025266255.1 Trissolcus basalis
TAATCCAATTTAATAATTTCTTAACATAATAAATTGTGATTAATTCAATAACAAAAGTAATCAGTAAATTTCTTTATACAATTAAGTAATTTCTTTTTCAATTGAGAAATTTCTTGTTTCACATTTCTTAATCCTTTTTTTTTGTTAGGAATCCATAGGAATCCAAAACACGGGTTTACTTCGGTTCCGTAGGCGGGATTCTACTGTACAACCAATTTAAATTTGCCTGAAAACGTTTTTGGTGTATCAAGTAAACGGTCACTTTGAGGATGAAGTAAACACATCCGCAGGTGAGGACTACCGTCTTCGGAAACACTGTCATGTCATTTCGTGATGCGTACCCAGCGACTACCAGCGGTACCAAAAAGCAACTCACGGATATGATGGACAAAATTTTGATCAAACTGTGTACGTGATAAGTCACCCTCGAACTGTTTATTGGCACCGGTTTACAACCGCACAGAACAACTATCGCAGTTGTGATCTTAGCTGCGGACAATGGGGTCAACTTCATCGTTTCAAAATTTTCCTACTGTCAAGTAAAGTAAACCAGATCTTGAACTGAAAAGAACAAAGATTCATAGACACTTGCAATCGTACAAAATGAAGATACAAAAATCAATAATGTAGAGCACGAATCTTCTTATAACTTAGGATTATCTACGGTCTTCTGTTTTCGCTTTTCTTCACCCTTCGACAATAATTACACGGTAGAAATTCCCTCCTTTCGATAAGGTCGTAAATATGTAACGCTACTCCTGATTGAAAATTCGAAAACCGTCATCAACGCTGAAAATATTAAATCAGAAACATAGTTGGATGATTTCGATCGATCAGAAATATAACGGATGAATTTTCTTATAACGTGGTATTAAATGAGTTTGGTTTTCATTTTCTTCACCCTTCGGTGATGTAATTACATGGAGGAGATGTAAAGGTGGATGTTAATTGGATGGGGTAAAGTTGGCGTTTGAAAAGGGAGCGTAGGCTGATTGTCGTAATTATGTATCGGTAGTGCAACCTAAACCTCCCGCGTGTGATTATTTCAAGTACGTACTGATTTAGCCAAATTATCACCCTCTTATTATTTTGTCCGATTAAGTATTCATGATAGAATTTGCAAATTGAAACGAACGCTGCAATGAAGTAGTCGATAATGAATCGTCGAGTTTAACTGAGCTTCGTTTGAGTTCAAATAGACTCCAGTTTATCAGTACAAGGTTATTTATTTGAAAAAGAATTATTTATTTCAAATTGTTCAGTTTGGACTGAGAAATTCCGAAAAAAAAGAAAGTTACTATTAGGAATCGAACTCGCGCCTCCTAGAATGAGCAATGAAAAGTTTAGTTATCCCCTGAGCCAAATGTGTACTTGAGATCGAAACAATTTTAATGTAAAAAATGATAGATTAAAGGATAATTTTTCAGTGTTTTTAATTTTTCTTGAATTAACTACTTGAATTTTAGGTCGGAAGATAAAACGAAAGCCATTGTCTCCGGTTACATCTTAGTCGACCCTGAACTTAAATTTGCGAATGGAAAAGAACTTCCCCTAGATTGCATTCAGTGCCAAACTGTTTTAGCCAAATGTCTGGGAACTTTTCCCACTTGGGAGGAAAAGTTACTTGTGGCCAAAAATTCTGGATACAATGTCATTCATTTCACTCCAATTCAGGTAACCCAAACTTTTTTTTCGAAAACAAAATTCTATTAATAAAGATGATTCTAATTAAGATTTGTAATTACAATAAATTTTTTTATAAATTCAGGAATTGGGGGGCTCGAGATCCTCATACAGTTTAAGCGACCAGTTAAAATTAAACCCTTCCTTCAACGACGGAAAAAGAGAAGCAACTTTTGCAGACGTGGAAAATCTCGTGAAAAAGATGAGAAACGAGTGGAACGTGAGTTTTGATATCAAAAGAAAATAAATTTGTTTTAGTTACAAAAATTAATTTCCAGATATTTTAATTGTTGGTAAAATTTTTTCAGATGCTGAGTATCTGCGACATAGTTTTAAACCACACTGCAAACGAGAGTCCCTTTTTGCTAAGTCATCCGGAGTGCACCTACAACTGTTTAAATTGTCCCCACCTCAGACCGGCTTTTCTGTTGGACGCAGCCTTATTTGAACTTTCTGTCCAAATCGCTGCTGGTCAGTGGGAGATGAAGGGGATTCCTCCAGTTGTGGAAACTGAGGACCACCTGAGTGTAATTCATTGTTTATCCTACTTTTTTCATAATATACCATTTCTTATTTTAAATTTAAAAAATTTCTTTTTTTAACTTCCTACCTTTCTTATTTATTTTTTGAAACTCGTATTATTTGTATTTTCAGGCAATCCGTTACGCGATGCATTCCCATTTCCTTCCGCTAGTTAAAATTCACGAACTGTACACACTCGACGTTAATGAGACGATTTCAGATTTCTTGAACTTGGCACGAAATCAAATCCCTCAAGAAAACGTTTCGCCTGGGAGTGGCGAGATCAAAATCATCCAGGATCCTCAGTACAGGAGGCTCAAATCTTCAATCGACATGAAACTTGCTCTTAAATTGTACAATACTTACAGGTGTGAAAACAAAAAACAACTAAATCAATTTTAAATATTAATCTACCTATAATAAACAAATTATCAGCCGGATATTTTTGAACCCTAGTTGAAAGATCTTAAAAGTCTTATTTAAGATTTTTTGCAAGTGTTAAAAGTCTAAATTTTATATATATTTTATATATAATTATATATTATTATTATATAATAATATAATATAATATATTAATAATAATATATTATTATTATTATTATTATTATTATTATTATATATATAATTATTAAATAAATATTATATATATATTATATAAATTTTATATGTAGTTTTAACTAATAATAATATTTTATACTTTGTTTTAAAAAAACTTTTTAATTTTAGATCTGATTGTTTTGATGAAGACACAAGGCTGAAAAGGTGTGCTGAGGATCTAAGAAAAAAAGTTCAGGAACTGAATAACTCGATAATGAATGAGATTCAAAACCACCTGGATGCTGCAATCGAAAATTCTATCGCTGGAATCAGATATTTCAGGGTACAGTCGGACGGACCAAAGCTAAAGGAGCTCAGCGAAAGAAATCCCCTGGTTCCAAGATATTTCACTGACTATGGAGCTCCAAGAACTTTAGCTGAGAGAGAAGCAACCATGTATTCCGATTCTGGCTGTTACCTCATGGCTCACAATGGCTGGGTTATGAACGGAGATCCCCTGACAAATTTCGCTGATCCGGCTTCGAAAGTTTACATAAGGAGGGAACTCATTGCCTGGGGAGACAGTGTCAAATTACGGTTGATCATTTTTCTTTGCTAATCTTCCAAAATTTTGTATCCTCTATAGTTTTTCTTGGATGATTTTGTTTTATAAAAAAATGTTTTTTCTTTTTTCAGTTATGGAGAAAAGCCTGAAGATTCGCCCTTTCTTTGGAACCGAATGAAAACCTATGTTGAACAGACTGCAAGAATTTTCGACGGGATTCGGCTGGACAATTGTCATTCCACTCCCATTCCTGTTGCAGAAGTAATTTTGGTTGTTTTATATCGGTTCAAGAATGAATATTAACTGGTAACAATAAATTTGTAACTTTTTCTTGCAGTATCTTTTGGACGCAGCGAGAAAAGTTCGGCCTGATTTGTATGTCGTTGCAGAGCTCTTCACAAATTCCGATCAGAAGGATAACATTTTTGTTAACCGGTTGGGAATAACTTCATTGATCAGAGGTAACAACAAAAATGAAACCATAAAAACAAAAATGATGCTCAACAATTTTCAAAATTAACAAATTTGAAAGTGAATAAAAAATGAGTGTTTATCATCTGAATTTGATTAGCAACATTTTAATTTTCAGAGGCAATGTCAGCTTGGGACAGTCACGAGGAAGGTAGACTAGTATACCGTTACGGAGGCGAGCCAGTCGGGGCTTTTCTGCAACCCAAACATCGTCCTCTTGTACCTTCAATTGCTCACGCTCTTTTCTGTGATCTCACCCATGACAACCCAAGTCCTGTTGAAAAAAGGAGTGTTTTCGATCTAATGCCCAGTTCGGCTCTTGTTTCCATGGCTTGTTGTGCCAGTGGAAGTAACAGAGGATACGATGAATTTGTCCCCCATCATGTAATTACCAAAATATCTATTCTATTTTCAATCCCATAATTTTACAAATCATTTTTAAATTATATATTTAAGGTAAATGCACCGGTTTCCGAGACTTTTTAACTTTAGTTTATTGTCAACTGTTTCAATTTTTTTGATCTAACTATTACTTTTGTAATTAAATTACACCCTTAAAAAAAAGTGAGGAAAAAAATCCCTTTAAAAAAAAGTTGGTGTCACGCCTGAAGTTCGCCGTTAAAGATAACTGCCAACTTCACCTGTAGAGATCTATTGCGCATTTGACTTCTGCGCATCACTTATATTGCGCGGTAAAAATGTAAATATATATCAGAAGTTCTTCATGTTGCATTATAAAAAAAATATAATCAAAGGATTGGTTATATTAAAGTAAACTACCATCAATTTGTTAAAAAGAAGTTAAAAATAGTATTCATAATTATCAGTTTCATTCTCATTCAAAAGTTACAAAATTTGAGGTTAAGAATAAAAAATGTTTTCTTTTTTCAAGCCAAACAATGACGTGATTTCGAAATAGACGTTTTTAAAAATAAATGGAATTAGAAATTTTATTTTCAAATAATAATTTAGAAATAAGTATTTATCAAAAGATTTTTTCGTTCTTCAATGGTTTTGTTTCGAAAACTCGTCAATTATCCAAAGTCGCGCGCGAAGCGCGCGACATCTCTAGTGATTATAAAATTTTGTTTACAATTGAAATTTTGTTTTGTTGAAACATTGTTAGCATTGTTGCTAAGGCATTAAAAAAAGGCATTTAAATAAATAATATCTTATTCAATTTGAATTGGGGAAAAAATATATGAAAATGTGCAGAAATAAATTGTGTTTGAAATCTGCAATTATATCATTTTTTTATGTTTTTAAATTAATATAAAGTAAATATTCTCATTATCATTACATCACTTTAAATTTTGCACCCAAAATGATTATGATGTGATGAAATATTAGCTTTTTATAACATTTTAAATGTAACGAGTGAGCCTTAAAGCCTCGAAAACCGGTACCTTTACCTTACTTTATAATTTTTCATCATTATACTTTCATTTTTCTAATTTGCATTTTCCTTTTTTGTTTTATACAGTTTGTATTTTTTTTTCAGTTATACTAATCTAGAAACATTTGTTTTTTAGATTCACGTCGTCGAAGAGGAAAGAGAGTACACATGCTGGACCGAAGGTGACATCCCAAAAGGAAGTGCGAAATACGTCAACTCAAAAACAGGCATGATCGCTGCCAAAAACGCTCTGAACAATTTACACAGATGGTTGGGGGAGAACCAATTTTCACAAGTTTTCGTGGACCAGATGGACGGGGACATCGTGGCGGTAACGAGACATTCTCCGCAAACCCACGAGAGCGTTGTTTTAGTTTCTTTCACTTCCTTTAAACACCCGGATCCTCACGCCAAAGATTTGCGTCGACATTTGAGGCCGTTGAGAGTCGAGGGAGTTGTTGAAGAAATCGTCCTCGAAGCCAGAGTTTCAAAGTACCATTTTCTTTGTTTTCTAATTAAAAAAAGATGAAAAATAATTTTGAATAAATTTGAATGATCTTTAAATCTCGTTTTTCAGAATTGGACAGGATCCATTTGGTTATCCGAAAACGTACGAAAAAGATGAGAAGTACATCAACGGTTTATCAGAGTACAAAGTCGATCTGAAGGAACACATTCAGATCTGCGACTCCTCGATCTTAGAGAAAGGCGATTCTGGCGACCCGAAAATCACTCAGCTCAATTTCATCAATTTCCAACCCGGATCTGTTGTTGCGATTCGGTTAGAAGAAAAAGATCATTTTCGTTTAACAATTTAATGGAATTAATTAATGAACTGAACGAATGAAAATTTTGAAACGTAGAAATTTGAAATGATGGATTTTCTTTCAGTGTTTCTCTGCATGCGAACATCAAACCAGCACTTGTCAAACTGAACGAAACCATCGAAGAGATTATATCCGGTGGCAATTCCGAACTGAACATCATAACTTCGAGACTTGATTTGGACAGTTTGAACAAAGTTTTGTACAGGTGTGATCAGGAGGAACGAGACGAAACTGGGAATAAGTTTGGTGTTTATGATATTCCTGGTCATGGGCCTCTGGTGTATGCTGGATTGCAGGGTGTGATTTCACTGCTGGCTAATATTCGACCTAATAACGATTTGGGCCATCCTCTGTGCAATAATCTCAGAAATGGAAACTGGTTGATTGGTAATTAGACGGGAAACTTTTTTCAAATAAGAACAAACGATCTTTTTATACCTTTTTATAGAAATATAAATATGTATATATTTCATTTCATTTTACTATTTAATATTTTTTTAGATTACATTTGGCAACGATTAAACGAAGACCAATCAACGAAACCTCTAGGAGAATTTATCGAAAAATCTGTGGAGCCTTTGAAATCACTTCCCAGATACCTAATTCCAAGTTACTTCGACATTCTCTTCGTCAACATCTACACAACCTTGATCGACAGATGCTTCGATTTAATGTCAGAGTAAGAACAAAAAAAAAACATTCAAAACAACCACCGTTCAACAAACGACAAAGAAAAATCTCTACTAATTATCGTTTATTTCTAGTTTTATCAAAAATGGTTCGACTTTTGTCAAACTCCTCTCGCTCGTATCAGTACAAGTCGGTGGCAACGTAAGGTCCTCGCAACTGCCAGAACTTTCACCGAGTTTGTTACCTCCTAAACCAAAAACTCGTCTCATTGACGGTGAAGAGAAACAGCATTGCCTCACGATGTCTGCTGGTCTTCCTCATTTCACCACAGGGTATATGAGAAACTGGGGAAGGGACACGTTTATTGCTTTGAGAGGACTTTTCATCCTTACTGGAAGACATACTGAAGCTCGATTCATCATCTTAGGTTTTGCTGCTACTTTGAGACATGGACTTATTCCGAATTTATTGGACAGAGGAGATAATGCAAGGTCAAACAAATTTTCACAAAAAAAAGAAAAAAATAATAATTATTATTAATATTATTATAATAAATATTATAAATCTTGGAAATTTAACAATTTTGAATTTACACAAATTTGTAAATTTGATAAATGAATTTTTGTACAGATTCAATTGTCGAGACGCCGTCTGGTGGTGGCTTTACACAATACAATGTTACTGTCAAGAAGTTCCAGATGGTCTTAAAATTCTGTCTGACAAAGTTTCCAGACTTTTCCCTACTGATGACTCGCCTGCTCTACCTGCTGGACAAGTGGTTTGTTTTTACAAGTTTCTAACAAGTTTTTGAACAAGTTTTCTAACGAGTACTTGTCTGCGCATGCGCAGAAGATTAACGAAGTTCAATTTTTGTTTTCCTCATCAGTTTCTTACAAACATTTTCGTATGAAAGAATGAAGATAACAGTAGATTACATTTTTAGGATCAACCCCTACATGACGTCATCCAAGAGGCCTTATCAGTTCACTTCCAAGGACTGTGTTTCCGTGAGAGAAACGCAGGAAAACAGATCGACGAGCACATGACCGATCGTGGATTTAATAACCAGATCGGTGTGCATCCAGAGACCGGTTTTGTTTTCGGAGGAAACGATGCAAATTGCGGAACTTGGATGGACAAAATGGGGTCTTCAGAAAAGGCTGGAAATAAAGGAAAACCAGCGACGCCGCGAGATGGCGCTGCCGTTGAAATTGTAGGACTTAGCAAAAGCGTTTTGACTTTCCTGGCTGAGCTTTATAAGCAGAATTTGTTCCCTCATGGAAGCGTTCAGAGGAAGAATAGAGATGGTTTGTTTTTAATGATTAATAAATAATCAAAAAACGTATAAAACGTATGTATAATATATAAATGAACTGTTTTTAGGTTCGACGATAACTTGGAGTTACAAACAATGGGCGGACAAAATTGCAGCGCACTTTGAAAAGTACTTCTACGTCCAAGAGAAACCGACAGACGGCGAACTTCGACCCGACTTGATACACAGAAGAGGAATTGTCAAAGATACTCATGGAGCGACTCAACCCTGGGCTGATTATCAACTCCGACCGAATTTCCCTATCGCTTTGCTCGTTGTGAGTATCCCCGCCAGGCGGCGCTGTTTCATTTTGTTTCTTCTCTAGTTTCGTCTTCTCTAGACGAAAGGATTGATATGTAAATTAATTTACAGGCTCCGGAGTTACTGAAACCTCAGCAAGCTTGGACGGCTTTGAAAAATGCTGAGAAAATTCTTCTGGGACCCTTGGGAATGAAAACCCTCGACCCTGCGGATTGGGCTTACAATGGCTATTACGACAACTCGAACGACTCGAACGATATGAAAGTCGCGCAGGGCTGGAATTATCATCAAGGACCTGTAAGAATAAATGAGAACTTTTTGTTCCACTTTTTTGAGAAACAGGATACATTTTTTTTTTTTTTTTTTCAAATTTTTGATGTGGTAAATAATTTTGTTCAATAGGAATGGCTGTGGCCAATTGGTTACTTCCTGCGCGCGCGTCTGCATTATGCTCCTCTGGTAGGTGGCGCTGAGGAGCTGCGCAAAACGATCGAATCGACCGAATCAATTATTTCCCGCCACCTCATAGAAATTTCAACCAATCACTGGAGAGGACTTCCTGAACTCACCAATCAAGATGGACAGTACTGCAAGGATAGCTGCAGAACTCAGGCTTGGAGTTCATCAACAATCATAGAGGTGCGCCCTCTATACTGATTTCTTTATTACATTTTTTATCACGACATAGTTTAAACATTCTACAACAGGACACGTTACATGACGTTATTTTAACTAAAAAAAAAACACTTTTTCCAAGTAGTCGACCGAGGGGATTCGAACCCCCGCCCTTCAGACTCAAACTGAAAACGTTTACCGCTACACCAACTTGTCTCGATTCTAAAATTGTTGAAAATTAATTTTTTATGGTCCAAAACATCAGTTGATGTACAAAAAACTAAGTTTTTTAAATCATATATTTCCTTTTTCATCTGTGTAAGATTCTAGAACAATTTTCAAAAAAATCAAGATTTTTAAGATATCTGAAATTGTGGTTGCAGGTTCTCCACGAGTTGAACAAACTGAAAAAGGAGTTACGATCAAATTGATGGAACCTTGCGTGTGCTCACCCTTATCCCACACCAAATCGCTTCTACACCCCGCCGTTAGAGAGCAGCACCTTCGCACCAGTAGTGGGGACACACGCAAAGAATGTGACCATCATAGACATCGCCAATTACGACTACAGCGCCCCCATGGACTCTTCCTGTTCGAAAAGTCTGGACCATATTTACGAAGAAATAAGCGTACCTCGATTTTTGTACGGAACCCGACAAAAAAGCAGTTCCATGTTGCCCGCAAGGAGCCCGGTTTATAGCGACCGGCTGTTCTACCAGAAACTCGATCTTTGCTCCCAACGCGTCACGCTTTTTCAGTGCGACGATTTAGTTTGCTTCAAACCGCTTTCTGGAGACAGAAAAACAGCCAGAGCAAAAGATTTCATGCCAGTTTTTAGTGCTCAGAAGTCCGTGGCAGTTGGAGTCATTCAGAAAGATGATGGGGAGGGGAGTGAGGGCGCTGCAGTCGCTGGTCTTGAGAACAATGAAAAGAGTACAGGTGGTGACATCTTGGGGGAAAAGAAAATGGATCTCAAAGGTGATGAGCTTTGGGACGACAATTTTAGGGACAGAAATAGAGAGAGTTTGATTATGTTGGAACCTCTTATCAATTTCAGCAAGTTTCGGACGATGCAAAAAAAGAAGAGGGGGGAGTTTCGTGATCCGGAATTGGTCCAAGTTGTCAAGATCGGCGTCGCTTATTGTTTGATTTTTGTTGCGGCTCTTGCTGTTACATTTTATGTAGTTTACGTTTCCTAGAAGGGACATAAATTGTCTTTCCCTTTTTTTGTTGAAGTTTGTTTCAATTATGTTATGAATTTGATATTGCCAGGCAAAAATTTTAATTATGCCATCAGACATAAATATGAAATATATATTTTGCCTGGGAATATCACGTTCAAATTTTGATGATGCTTTTACAAAATATAACAAGATGCTTTTAGATTCAATAACAATGAGATTGTTTAAACAAATTATAATTTTACGAATATTATATTGTACAGTAAAATACTCTCCACCTACTGCCAATCGTTCAAATTTGTAATCAATTTACCAACATTTTGAAAAAAATTATAATATTTAAGATTACCTAAAAAATCTAATATTCTAAATACTCATAATATTTTCAACTAAAAAATACTCTACGTTTGTTGATGTTTGTGATAATTGTACAACCGATTTAAACTGCCTTAAAAATTTGTAACTTTGAAAACTAGTTAGAAATTGGTGTTAAAAAATATTTAGTTATTGGGAATCGAACCTCTGCCCCTCGAAATCAATCTTCAAACCTAACAATATTTCCAAACTATATTATACTAACTATTTTTCTTAATCTATTTTCCTGATTTTCCAATCACTTTTAACCGGTTTATTAAAAGTTACAAATTTCAGCTAGGCATTTTAAACAAACAATTTTTAATTCGTATTTTACGGCTTGAAAAAAATTTTTACCAATTTTATAACAATTAACGCAAACCTGAGAGTGAAATTGTAAACAATAACATTATGTAAACAATACCACGCAAACCGCAATAACCTTGTGAAGAATTTGTAACCAAAGTTATAACCGAAGAAAATATTTTCTTGACAAAAAACAAAAACATAATTCTTTTGAATGTCCCTCGCACGTCCTACAAAATTCCTGTCTTTGAAACCCTGCTGGGTGGCACTGCAGTCGATCGCCGAATGAAGTTCGTGAAGATGGCTGACGGGAACAGAATCCTGAGAAGAAACAGGCCCGGGACGAAAGCCAAGGTTAACAGAAGCCAAATTTCCATCACAAACTCCTCCTCCACGAACTGTGCAACCTGTGAAAAAAAAGGAACCCTCTAAAACCCTTCCTTCCGTCTTAAATTCACTCTTTTCACTTTGTTATTAAACGCGGTGTGCCCTTCCTTGCAGTACTTGTCATAATGCTCGTTTCCTCTCTGTCTAACTCGCGCGACCAGACAAGGACAGCCTCTGTATTTTGACAAGAGCAGAACAAACAATTGTGCGATCGTTAAAATCAAAAGAACTAATTGTCAAGCGATTTTTTAATTACAGTTACATTCGATCGGTGTCAAGCTAGGCCCAAGGTCACCCCAAGGTCACCTTGGCACGAGTGTAAACAATCCGATCTTTTGCAACCTGAAACATTATTTTTTGATTTGTTATTCTTTTTTTGGATAGATTATAGTTTGCTGAATTTTGTTTCTTTTTCAGGATTTTGGCAACTGGCCGGAGGAGCCTTTCGAGGAGATGGACAGTACTCTGGTTGTGCAGCAGTACATCCAGCAGATGATCCGGAAGGACCCTTCGAACATTGACATGATCCTGACAGTGCCAGATTCTCAGGACGAAGGCGTTTGGAAATATGAACACCTGAGACAGTTTTGCATGGAGCTGAACGGACTGGCTGTTCGACTGCAAGACGAGTGCCATCCCGAGACTTGTACACAGATGACTGCCACCGAACAATGGATCTACCTTTGCGCCGCTCACAAAACTCCCAAAGAATGCCCTGCCATTGATTATACCAGACACACTCTCGACGGCGCAGCTTGTTTACTTAATAGTAATAAATATTTTCCTAGCAGGTAAATTAACTCGAAACACAAATAAGAATTGAACATTTCCCAGCAAACGAAAACCAATACAAAATATAGTTCACATATTGGTTTGTATTGCGTTTTTCAATATTGGTTTAAACCAATAATTCCTCATTTATATTACTATGCATAATTTTTTCATTGATTAAAAAACAATATAAAGATTGAAAATATTTATATACTTGAAAAAAAGTAATGAATGTAATTCAAGGAACAATTTTTGAATTGCGTAGGGAGAAGTGGGGCAAAAATGAACAGTGGGGTAAAAACGAACATTTCAATTTATTTACTATATTGAACATTTGTCAGTAAAATATTTCCTATTACATTATAATTCAGATAAACATGTCTAGTATTTATGACATATATTTGGTGAAATAATTAGTTTATAGAACCAATTTTATATGGCTTCAAAGTCTGTTCATTTTTGCCCCATTTTGTTCGTTCTTACCCCACTTCACCCTATGCCTTAAAATAAAAATTAAAATGAAAATAAATTTTCAATTCATTTAATATTACAAATTGTATTGGTGTTTCTAATAAAACACAGTTCAAATTAATTCTTTTGCATTGGTTTTAATTGGTTTTCGGTTGCTGGGTTGGATGGGTGTCTTTTTGGGTTGACAAATTTGAAATTCGAGTTTTGTTCCGTTTCAGAGTAAGCATCAAAGATTCTTCTGTAGCAAAGCTAGGATCCGTTTGCCGGAGAGTTTACCGGATTTTTTCACATGCGTTTTTCCACCACTTTGGAATTTTTGATGAATTTGAAAACGAGACATTTCTTTGTCGACGGTAAGTTGAGTTAATATCTCAGTATTTCTATATAACAGATGAAGAAATGTAAAGAAAAAGTAAATTTTATGTCTGAGGAAGATATATTTTAATTATTTATTTATTTTATTTATTTCTACCATAAATACTATCATAAATACATTTTAAAATTGGTCGAGTTAGTTTGACAAGCATATTTTTATTTCTATTCAGTGCTCGACTTTTTTTTTCTGATTTAAAAAATCAAACTTGCAAATGTTAAAAACAAATTTGGAAATGTTGAGATGTGTAAATTATAGTTTTTTGATTTGTTATATTTGTATATGATATGATATGTAAAAGTAGATTAATAAATATATTTAATTGAATTATTATTTCGTTTTCTTGTTTCAGATTTACAGCATTTGTAACAAAATACAACTTGATGTCCAAGGACAACCTGATAGTACCTATAATGGCAGAAGAAACAGCGACAGAAGAAAATGAAACATAAAATTGAAAAGAAAAAAATACTGCCGATGACTGACAAAATGAAATAAAAAATAAAAAAAACAACTAAAATCGCACGCACGATAAAATGTAATCACATCTATCATACTGGTTTTTGTAAAAGTAGCAACAAGAAGGGATTGTTTGATTTGAAAGAGAAAGACAAAAAAAACGAGTGCAACACTTCGGACAACCGTTTTGTGGTCCTTCAGAGCATTTATAAAGAAAAATTTTTTACAACTTTTGTTATCGGATGAACGGAAACAAACATGTTTATAACCACGGATGGATCATGATTGTACACTCAGCGTAAGCTTAACGTTCATTCTATAGACACTTTTGTCCAGGTCGGAAAACAATTATAACGATGTTGAAATTCGAAACTCGATTACATTGATTGTGATTATTGTATTTTAGTCGATTAGGATTCATAATTTATCTTAGTTTTTAGCGAGCCAAGATACGTTTCTATCTTTGATTTTTCGATAGAAATTTTTTTATTTGAAAAGAGAATGATGATAAGAGATTCTTAGAACTTTAAGTCAATGTAAATTTCAATTTCAATTGTAAAAAAAGAACGTTTTAAACAAAATACACTTTCTTTGGTCAAACCCGAGTATTGATTTATTTTGCATCAAATATGGCGGCAGGCTTGGAGCACGCGACTATTCCGAGTTTGTTTCTCGTCGTGGTGCTTCTGATTCAGATCCAGGCCTCGGTTCATAAAATCTTCACCTTTCCTGAGTATCCTTACAAGGAAACTACAAAAAATGTGAGTTCGAGAAATTGTTATTTTTCAAAATTTAATATCTATTTCACTCGGCAGAAAAATTAGAGGGAATCTTAAAACTTGTAGACTGTTTTTTAAAAGGTCGTAACAGTGAATTTAATTGCAGGAGAATTTTTTTCGAGAATTTGAACAAGCCTGTGAAGAAAGTGGAGCTTGCAAAATGTTGTCACAACAGAGGAGCAGCGTAGCAAAAACGCGTTGCATTCGCGAATGCGTCTCGCCTTCTTGTTACAAAGAGATCTATTTGTTCGACCAAGTAAGTTTCAAAACAATAACAAAAATTATCACACTTTGTACAAAACTTAAGATTTCCACGTTTTTCCAGTTGGAAGAAGGCGAGATCGACGTGAGACTGAACTCTTTCAAAGGCTGTTTCATCCAACGCAGTGGCAAAACCCGCAAATAAAACAAACTTGAAAACATAAAATAAAACTGAACTTATATAAATTCGAACGTAAAAAGGAGTTCCAAAAGAGTGATGTTACAAAAAGTCAATAAAGAAACATCCAAGTTTTTAATAATCTATTTTTTATTAATAATAAACAATTAATACAATCGAATTAAATAACATCTGCTACTCCACTTGTTTTCAAAGTTCCAAATTATCGATCGATCTCTCCAAACACGACGTCGAGGGTTCCAATGATGGCGACGATGTCAGCCAGCATGTGGCCAGGCCCGATTTTAGCCAAGGAGGCAAGGTGAGCGAATCCGGGAGCCTTGATTTTACATCTGTATGGCTTGCTGGATCCGTCGCTCACGAGGTAAACTCCGAACTCGCCCTTGGGTGCTTCGATTGCCGTGTAGGTCGTTCCCGGTGGAACTTGGAAGCCTTGACTGTACAACTTGAAGTGGTGGATCAGAGCTTCCATGCTGCTCTTCATCTCGTGTCTGCTTGGCGGGATAATCTTTGCGTCGTCTGTACGAACTTCTCCTGCTGGCATTTGATTTAAACATTGCTCTATGATACGCAGTGATTGACGCATCTCTTCCAGACGACAAAGATACCTGAAAGTAAATAAAATTAAATACCATTTCGTTATTCATCTTATAAAAATGTTGGGTTTCATCACTCATTAGTTACGACATGAAAAAATGAATTCACAAGTTTGTAAAGTCGAGATGGAAAATTAATTTTAACAAAAAGTGTAAGAGAAAGTGGAAAAATGACTTTTAAGTTAAATTTCAAGACCTGTCGTAACAATCGCCGTTCTTTCCAATGGGAACATCGAAATCCACAAGATCATAAGCGTCGTAGGGAGTAGCTTTGCGAATATCCCACTTGATTCCGGATCCACGGACCATGACACCACTGAAACCCATATCCAACGCGTCATAGGCATCGATGACGCCAATATCTTTGGTTCTGGCAATCCAAATTCGATTCTCGGTCAGGAGGTCTTCGACCTCGTCCAACCGGTCGGCGTATCTGCGCGCCCAATCGTGGATGTCGTCCATCAACCCTAGGGGCATGTCGAGAGAAACACCACCTGGTCGGATGTAGGCTGCGTGCATGCGAGCCCCGCTCACTCGTTCGTAAAATTCCATTAGCTTCTCTCGTTCCTCAAAGAGCCAGAAAAATGGCGTCATTGCTCCCACGTCCAGGGCGTGTGTACCGATACCCATGATGTGATTCAGAATTCTTGTTATCTCAGCAAAGAGAGCTGAAAACAATCAATTTATTATATTTATTATACACATCGTACACTGAGGGAAGTATAAACGACTGACTCGTTTGTCTGACACGACTAAGTCGTTTATCGCAAAATTCCATTCTAAAAAGTTCATAAACAACTGAGTAGTTTGTCATAAATGATCTGGTCGTGTGGCCACACGACTTATTATAGTAGGTTTTTAGAAAAATCCGACTTTTAGTTAAATAGATATAACAAAATTTTTGTTTCTTACTAAAAAGAAACTTATTGATGTTTGTTTTTATATGACTTACTTCTGATATACTTTGCTCTCAAAGGAACCTCAATATTGAGCAGCTTTTCAATAGCCATAGAAAAGCACTGCTCGTTGCACATCATGGAGACATAGTCAAGACGATCAAAATATGGCAAAGCTTGCATGTACGTTTTGTATTCGATCAACTTTTCGGTCCCCCGATGGAGCAGCCCGATATGAGGATCGGCGTTGAGAACCGTCTCGCCCTCCAGCTCGAGAATCAGACGCAACACACCGTGAGCGGCCGGATGCTGCGGCCCAAAATTCACCTTGATGTTCTCCAAAGTATTTTTTGCGTACTCGATGGGCAAGTCCAACGGGGCGATTTTCCAGTCCGGACAGTTTTCTATTGTTGATGGATACATCACCGGGCCCTTGAACTTTAGCAGATAGTCTTTGTCCGGGTACCATTTTCCTGAGTTGCGTTGCCTAAAAGAAAATATTAAAAAATTAATTATTACTGTCAAACATTAATTGAAATAATATTTATTCTTAAAACGAAGAAAATATTTATGTCATTAACGTAAAAAAATATATAATAATAAAAAATATAATAACCTTGCTAAATGCAAATTGGAAATTTTAATGTTTGTGGAATCAAAGAAATGGTTTTTGGAATTGAATATTGTATGAGAAATTATAGTAAATGCAGAACATATAAACAGAGTATCAAAACAGTTGCCAAATACGTAATAGATTATAAAATACAAACACAAGTTTTGGAAATAATATTGTAGGTACGTTGATATAAACAAATCAATTGGTTTTCATAGCTTTTGAAAAAAATTTTTATTTGATAAGTTGTAAGGGAGAAATTGAATTACCTTGATTATTGGAAAGGAATATGTCAGAGGAAATCAGGATTTGGAGGTTAGAATCACGTTACATAACCTAGTGCAACGAGCGGGCGAGGATTCCAAATGACAGTAAGGGCAAAAGCTCACCCGGTTATGGAGATGGGCGCCGTGGCCTGCAGCAGACCCTTCGTATCCTTGGAAATTCCCACATATTTCCGTAATGTAGATCTTAACACTACAGCCGCCATTTTTTTCAGCGGCTCGTAGCCCCTGGGGAATGTGTGGAAGATTGGCAATAAGGTCCGTTTTCACTTGCGTCATCGGGCGACATTGTCGCGAGATTTAGTTTGCCTCTGCTAAAACCAACTTTCAAAATAAACAATTTGAATTCAAAGAAATTGTAATAAACATATTATTTTGATGTAAAATAATTGTTTTCACTTACTTTACCTGTTAAAATGAATTATACTTTCTTTTCCTTTATTGAAAGTTACCGTAACGAACTCCATGGTACCAAACTAAATTTGTATTGAACTGAATTAAAAAATTTGAATTTGAGTAAAGTATGAACAGAATCAAAATATTTTTAAATGAATGAAATTTGTGTTTTTGGTTTATACGCAAGCCCCTAATTCAGTGTGTTTTTAGGCGGTAGCAGTTTTCAAAAATTGTGTTTTTGAGCTTTAGATAAGACCAAATGTTGTTGTTTTTGGAATCATTCTATTTCAAGATAAATTTGAAATGAAACAAAAAAATTAAGATAAGAAAGAAATGGACTTTTCATTTTTTGTTATAATTAATTAATTGTTGTTGTGACTTATCAATTGTTTATTTGTGTTTGCACTTGTTTTTTTACTCTTTAGAATATTAAATAAATTCAAATTCGAAGAAAAAGTTTGAAATATGAGATGAAATTTGATACGCCAACAAAATGGACCATTAATTTTTGTCGTTTATTGTTGTTTTTTTGTTGATGTAATTAATCAGTTTGTTTATAATAAAATAATCTTAAAATTCAAGTTTAAATCGACGTATCAATACCATTGCAACAAGTTCGAAGTGATCCGAAGATGACGAACCGGAAAAACGTTGGACGCCATGGCGGTCATCTTGATTATAGTGTGGGCGCGACAGTTTCGCGCGCAAGCTTTGACCTATAACAACCGACACAAGTTTTAACGCATTTCAACAAGTTCAGTGTTCGGTTTGTGACTCTTGGAGTGTTCTGAAAGATTCAAATTCGCGATTCGTCTTGAAAACAAATGAAAGTGAGTTATGAAAAGTGAAAAATGTGAAAAAGTGGAAAAATAGTGGGTGTCCAGTGGTGTCGGAAGTTTTGGACGGACGGTTTTGCTATTGGCGGTCCGGAAAATCAGACTTAAAAATGAAAATAAAATATAGAATTGAAAATAATCTATAGGATTACAAAAAAGAAATTTGTTCAAAATTTGATAAAAATTGATACAAAAAACAGGATTTTTATAAAAAAATAGGAGAGAGACAAAATAATGAAATTGCTACTAAAAACAGCGATTTATTAATTCTATCCACATTACACTTGTATATGTCAACCGTAAAAACATGACAAAGTATAATTATACCACTTCAACGATTTTTTTATATTAATATAACTATCTGCTAAAAAGTTGTGGTATCAATGTTTATATGCAAAATTTTTCAAACGTTATGACACGCCGCAAGGTTGCTTCTTGAAATCGCGTACATTTTGATTCTGTTTCAACATTGTTATTTCAATTATTCTCATTTAATTGAAACTTTCATTTTCATTTTGTCACATAAAAAATTGAGTTCAACGATACCTTGCCGGGCATATCGTAACGTAAAAATCGCGCTTCACAGCATCGTTTGAATTGCTTATTTGATTAACAAAAGAACTGTAAAATTGCTTAGCTAATACTGCGAATGGACTTTGTTCGTCTTTTATAATTTTTCGAGAGAAAAAAATTTTTTTTTTAGTTTGATGGAAGCCGAGATTTATGTATAATCCAAGTGCTTGGTACAAAATTGCTTTTCTAGTTTTATTTCTATGCGGAATGCACTCTTAATACTTCTTGTACTTTGTTTGTCAATTCATTACAATAATCCCTGGAACACAATTTCATAAACAACAAACTTTACTAAGCTTCCTTACTTTTTTTTTTCAAAACTATAATTCAATTCAATTCCTGTTTACAATTTTTTCCCTTCGACACTTGTGAGTAAAAACACAACGAGAAACTGTAACAAATTGATCAAACTTTGTAAACTTGAAAGTCCATTCAATTCGTCCAATAAATAACAAAGTTCATTCTCATAATTGAAATATATAATTATTTTGTATAATCAAAGAACAGATCGAGAAGAAAAAGAATATGAACGATCGCAATTTTTATCACAGTCAAATATAAGTGAATTATTAGAAAAAAACTTATCCTCAGAGTCCCCTTGACAAAACAACCGCATTCTTTTATTGCTTTCAAATCTAAATCTCTCATCTCCTTTATTAGCTATAAATAATAATTTCATTTTCACAATTTCATTGAATTTCTGTTGCAAGAACATGATAATAAGCAAAAGAACATTTGATGTATCGATCAAACGGTTGGTTTGACATGGGACCACAAAAAAAAAGATTGATTCAATAAAGTGTGCGTCAACTTGGATTTCAACAAAACATGAGAAAAAAGAGTCTATCTGTATCATGGAATCGTAGCCTCATGACTTTTTTTTTGCTAGCACCTTTGCGATTAATTTAAGTTGTACTGTAGCGCTTCGTTATTAACTTCTCCGTTCGTTGTTAGTTTGTATTTTCTTTGCGGCTGGTTGTACATGGTTTGCAGTGGGACATGCAACAGTTCAACTATTTGTATATAGTTCGGTTCTGAAACAGCAAAAGAAACCATTCAAAATTACTATAAACAATTTTAACAATTAAAAAAGAACTATTTCTCAAAGATATACAATCTACTCGGGGGAAAAGGTAGATTATCATTACTTAATCGCTTTTAAGAATTGCAAACTTGAGGTTATGCTAGCATACGTCAAGCAAACGTTTAGAACTTAGAGTTTGACTATCCGATGCTTAACGCTTACTTGATTATCACGTGGCCGTTGAGTAATCATAATTCGACTACTTTTTGAGTTAAAGTATAGTAAACATCAACTTATATTATATTAATAAGTAAAATGAAATTATGATACATAATTTTTCATATTCTCGTCACTTAACACTAGAAGTACCAAGGGTAAAAGGGTCAATTTAATTTATACAGGTAAATTGGATAATAGCATTCTAAAACATAATTTTTTGTATTTATAAAAGTTTATAGAATGTAAGAACAATCAAAAAATATATATATCATAATCTCATAAGAGATCTTCGATAAATATTTTACATGTATTCGAAATTTTGCAGGGGAAATTTTTTTCCCCTTGGTACTTCTAGTGTTAAATGTATTTATGGAATAAAAATAAGAAATTCAAATGATCAACCGTTAAAATTTGTGTTATGATAACTTTACAAAACTTAATGTTTCCAATTCTTAAAATTAATTAAGTAATAATTTAGTTTTTTTTCCATGCACTATATATATTATATTCTACATGAGATTAACAAGAAATTCCCCATGAGAGTTGATAATTTGATAAATAAAGAACTACCGTTTTCCGGAGTGATGCACCCATGTCTAATAAGAAAATCAAGGGCGACCGGACTAGCGGTGGTTTTGAAGTGAGGCGAGATTATCCTCTCAATGCACTCCTTGACGGTGAGCAATTCGAAAGTTTCGACCTCGCCGTCGCTGTTATTGGGGACAAAGTCGGGCGGGAGCTCGAGGTCGAAGACAAACTCCGTGTTGGCGAAAAGGCCAAGCTCGCTCTCAAAGAACACGGAAATGCAGCCTGCGCTTTTGAGCTTGCCGAGCAGGTTCAGGGGAATGCCGGCTTCCTCTCCCGCCTCCTTGATCGCCGTCTCAAGGATGCCGAAACCGACGCTCAAGCCGCCGCTCACGCAGTTGTCCCAGTAACTCGGCCAGGTCTGCTTGTTTGGACTCCGCTTCTGCAGCCAAACCGACAGCCCTTTCACTGGGTCGTTGGTGTAGCCGTTTATGTCCACGCCGTACTTGCGAATTCCAAATAAACCTACAAGCCATTTTGCAACTCTTATCTTCGCTTTTTCCATACCAGTTTTCATATCAAAAATTCAGATCCAAAGTCAAAAAACAAGTTTCCCTTATCTCCTTTGAAACAAGAAATAAAATAACATTTTCAGACTGAATTTTAAGTTATAGTTGTTGATTGTAAATTGATATACGAAATCATTCATTCGTCGTAATTATATATTTGTTGTGTACCCGCGTTTTGAATTCATATGGATTCCTAACAAAAAAACAAATTAGGAAATGTGAAACAAGAAATTTCTCAATCGAAAAAGAAATTACTTAATTGTTTAAAGAAATTTACTGATTAC